>JAJMJH010000061.1:0-30627 GCA_030568935.1 Starmerella lactis-condensi
TTCCTATTTAGGTTAGGCTTGTTGTATGTTATGTCATCTCGTTTAGTTACAACTGCATGCAACATTAAAAAGACCCAACCCAATGCTTATAATCCTTTGAAATTCTAAAGAGTTAACGCAGAATATAATGACATAAATACATGCAGTTATATATATATTTATACATATTTATGTGTAAGTGTGTATGAAACAAGCGCCGTAAAAGCACAGTACGCAGTGATATGTCAGCACACACCTCAGATACCACTTACTAAGCGTACATGAGTGGTTACATAACCGATATGGTTATTTTGCCCTGGCTAGAGCCATTACTCAAGTGGAAGTTGTGTAACCTCTAATCTTACTTATCACCGATACACAGTTAATGTATAGTAACTATGTACGTACTAAATTCTACCTAGGTATGTGTAGTATAAGTAGTATATAGATCGCACCCCCAATGCCAATTGTGTTTAACACAAGAGGTAATAACCTGCTCAGAGGAAGTTGTTGGGTACTTAGAAGCCTCGTGTGTAGGTAATGCGTCGCTTGCTGGTGTTGTCGTCATCGTTGATGTCTTGGACGATGATGCATGCATTGATTCGGAATCAGTCAAAGACAAAGATCTGGGATCTTCAATAAACTCCCAATTTTCACAATCCTGACATCCAAACTGTGGAATACATTCAGGAACTCTGTCATACTTCTCCAGAACACCGTCAATAACTACATGAATGCGGTGGTTCACTACACTCTCATGCCATCCAAGATCACCTTTAGTATCATATAAACAAACAGAACCCGAATGGCATTTTGATTCCATAGCGAACCCCTTAAGCCAGCATGTAGACCCGCTACCCTTACACGTGCCCATATAGATCGGATCGGCATTGTGACCGAAATGATAAATGTAATCTTCAAAAACGGGCACACCAGGAGGTTGAGGGAGATGAAGTCTGCTAACAGCTAGCTGATCGCCTGGCGCTTGGAAAGTGACCGCTGGCAGTCCAAAAGTTCTTCCTAATAAACTTGCCAAAACTCCACCAAGCGAGTGTCCTACTAGCCACACATTCTGGGCATCAGGGTACATAGTCTTGGCCTGGTCGTAAATCATTAATGCTTGAGTGTAGTACCGATCATTTTGGTACAAACTGCGCTCCACACACCGTTCGTCGCATTGGTCATTCCCCAGAAAGCAGTCACAGACAGTTGACCACATATACCCCAAACGCGCACAACAGCACGAAAACAACAAATTGTCGTTGATTTTGTCATTCGCGCCTGTGGGTCCACCGTCGTCGAGCACTCCTGTACTTGTGCCCTTCATGCTGATCACCATAGTGTTATTATCGTCGGTGGTGAATACGTACCCACGAATTCTGTCGTCGTCCCACCCAAATCCATCATGGTCCCAATCAGTTTCTGACCAGTCCCCTTCATGCGGTTTGGGCACATAAGCATTAGCTGCTATTTTAGCTAAGTTAAGAACGGTTTCCTTATCAGTGATATTAGGAACTAGCATTTCAATGGTTCTGAAATTAGATGAATGCATGGTTTTCAATGGTGATTGCAGATACTGAATTACATCTTGCGATCTCGGACTCATCGATTCGTATTTATACTGAGCAATGGTCTGTGGTTTCTGTTGTAAATCGTAGAAAGAAGGAGTGTCTAAAGTGAGTTTTACTTGAGACTCATTAGTCGCAATTCCAGAAAGTTTAAGTTTCGAAAAATCCAGGTTATTTGGCGTTGAACTGCCGTTCCACAGTGGCGTAGAATTAAGCAGGCTGAACAGCCAATTGACGAGCATGTTAAGTTGATAAGATCACACAAGCCTTCATGTAAACAAAAATCTAGAAGATAAACATCGGAAGCTGGTATAGTTTAGTGGTAGAATATAACGTTGTGGCCGTTACGACCCAAGTTCAATTCTTGGTGCCAGCAATCTTTTTGCTAATCATTCCAAATGTGATTAAGTAATCACCAAACTACTCCCAAATAACTATAGATATCTAACTATAGACATCTAACTATATATAAGACGTATACCAATGTGTAGTATCAATACTTCCTATAGTATCAATACTACCTATAGTACCAGGATATGTATAGCACCTGTACTACCCACGTATAGCACATGTTTGTCTAAATTCATATAATATCATAGATAAACATTAACTACTAATAAATATCAATTCTTACCGTTCAACGAAGCAGCAGCGCGTTTCATATGCATCTTTCTCTTTTTACCCTTTAAATGCAGCTTTTTAGCCTCCTTATGAGCCTGGATATTCATATTTCGTTTGTTCTCCCGGTCTGAAATACCCTTCTTTTGATTATACATTCTCTCCTTCCACATTTTTTCAGACTTCAGCTTCTTATTTTCCTTTCTTTTCAAACTCTTCTTTAATAACCGTTCATCGTCCTTTAATTTCGCGCCTTCAGTCTGTAGAATTGCACGACTCCATTTTCGTTTTTCTTCGATTTCAGCCCGTTTTTCAGCGTCTAAATTCTCAAGCTTTTGTTTTCTTTGTTGTAGAACTTTTAATTGGTCAGCTGCGTTGCGCTTTTTAGCCCGTTTCGTAGACTCTACAGTGGAGATGTCATTGCTTAACTTGGATCCGTCATCGAACTCGATCTTGCCGAAACTAACAGTATCTGGTAAATCAGGTTCTACGGATTCAGGTTCTATAGATTCACTGTCTTTAGAATCCAGAGGTTCAGGTTCATTGTCAGGTCCAGAATCTTGTTGTTTCTTCTTCTTTTTGAGTTCTAATTTGCGTTTACGAGCGGCTAGTAATTCTTCACGGCTTTTAAATGCACCTTCGTTAGTTCCTGGTGCCTTTCTTTGTGCTTTTAACTCGTTAACACGCTCAGCAAGTCGTTTCCTAAGGTCTTCGATTCCAGGTTTGCCAGTGCTCGTGCCAGCGCTACTGCCGGAGGCAGGAGCAGCACCAGATTCACTACTAGAACTAGCACCATATGTACCACCCGCTGACGTAATATTGGATGTGTCCACAGCAGGTTCTTTCGCATTCTCCGCCTTACCATTCTTAGCATTAGACTTAGCAGGCACACCCTTGCTTTCCTTCTCAGCATTTGTCTTAGGTTTGGCATTACCCTTCGCTGCTTTGTTACTAGGTTTATTCTGTTCAGGATTAGCACGTTTAGCAGCAAGAATAGCCTCTATAGACTCTTCCTGAGCATTCACAGGATTCCCATTATCATCATAAACAATAACTTCCTCAATTTGAGACTGTTCGCGTTTCCTGATCTCGTCTAAAGCGCTAGAACCAGCGTCAGGATCAAATTTAGCTTGTCTTGTCTGCTGCTGCTCTAATTTGCGCTGTTCAGGGTCTACTTTTTTCCACTGTGAACTGCTTTCATCATCGTAATAGTATTTAGCAGGAATGAGCGAAAGCAGACCTTCGAAAGCATTAGAATGCGAGTTTAGTCTGTTTTTCAATAAATCGCTCATTTAGTAAAAAAAATATCAGATTCGTCAGCCGGTTAGGTTAATGTAGATCTTTCAATAATTACTAAAGATACACCCAGTATCACATATAGTAGTACATATAGTACACATAGTATAGTAACTATACATCTAGCATCACATCTAGCACCACATGTAGTAAATAAATATAATACGTACTCTATAGTATAATGCGTATACTATACTAGGTATACCGACTAACCTATGTAATGATTCAAACCAAAGAGTCTAATGAATCCACCCTCATTTCCAATTGCAAGCATTTGGTTATTAGGTGTAAACTCCAAAGCAGAAACGTGTCCTAATGGAGTAGCAGAAGTAGGCCAGTTTTTAAACACCCTGAAACTAGGCAAATGCACAATTCTTAAAGCATCTCTAGTAATTCTTGATGCCATCACTAACATTTGACCATCAGAACTGAATTCTAAACTGCTGATCTCCGTTACTAAATTCTCTAATGTAGCCACACACCTTTTGGTAATGTTCTCGTAGATGCTCACTAATCCGTTCGCCATACCCACAGCGGTGTATTTCGAATTGTACGCTAGCTTCGTAAGATTATAAATAGCGTCATCCTTAAACACATTAACGAACTTATCATGGAGCAAATCAAATTCGTAAATTGTTCCTTGTTTACTAGCAATAATAACGCTCTTATCGTGCCAACGCAAATCAGCTAAATCGCCCTCAATTTTACAATTAGCGATCCATGTTCCTGAATTCCCATCTAAAAAGTTGACGTAACCATTAACTCCCAATAAAGCCACATACATACCACACGGACTAATTTCGAACCTTTCAAAACTGGAAATTGTATCTTCATGTCCGTATAAATTATTAAGCTTCTCAATATTTCCCGTTTCTAAATCCCAAATAAACATATACTTCCGACGACCAGCAGCAAAAACGCGTTTGCCGTCAGGGTGGAATCTAGCGGTTTTAAACGGCGAATTCTGGATATAAAGAGAGGTGGCAACTTTATTGATTTTGCCGTCTACTTCGTATATTCTCAAACTTTGGTCGTAGCCGCAGCTTAAAAGTAGTGGCTGCGTTCTGTGGAAACTAATGCATTGGATCACCGACTGCGATTTCATGTTTTTAGTGACGTCAGTGAGTCGCTGGATATCAAGGTCATGTGAGTCAAGGATTTTAGTTTGAGATTTAGAAATGTAGCTTGTTTGGTTATTAAGAACTTCGCTTAATGATGTGGTCTTAAGAGCGCTATCGTCATCATCCATGTCATCATCCATGTCTACATCTGAGTCCACATTGGCAATTTTCTGTGCATTCAAAGCCCATTTAGGACGTTTGAAAAAAGTCTCGAATTGTTTACGAAGTCTGAACTCGTAATTAGAACCTGATATTTTCTGTTCTTGTGGATTATTGCGCAACTTTTTAGTTCTATTAGAAAGTGTTAAATCCACTTCGTTATGCTCGTCGTCGCTATCATGCCAGCATCGCATGATTTCCTCTTCGCTTTCGCTCTCATTAGAACTCGAGTCGGCGTCGCTTAATTCACTGGAAGAACCCGCTTTGTCTACATAAAAAAGATCGTCAGCGTCTTGAGAATTGTCGGAATCTTCTATACTAGAATCGTCAGATAACGTTAGGGGGTCTAGTTTGTTTAATTCTGCATGGAAATTTTCATAGTCACCGAAAATTTCTTTGGTGAGTTGCTGTTCTTCTTTAGATATTGACATTCTATGGGTGGAATTGTATGAATGGGGACTAGTTGAAATTTTAAAATTTTATTACCTAATAGGACACCTGAAATTTTCGATTAGTAACCAACAACGAATTTCATTTCAGACCTCTACATTATAGTGTATGTGCACAGTTGATTTGCGTTTGCGTAATATCGAAAAGATTACTAACCAACATCTAAAATTTCATTATTATGATTTCTAGTGTTGAGGTCACTAAATCGCTAAGAAATAAAAATACTGATTTGGCAAGTAGAATCAGTATTGCTAATGAAATTCTTAACAACGAAATAGATGTTCTTCTTCCAAGACGTGAATCCGTCATTCTAGAATGGTGTTTCAACTGTTTAATAACCGATAATTCAGCGTCTGAAAACGCGGAGTTATGGGAATTATTGGCTTCGGTTTTTCCTCGAACTCCGGAAACTGCTCAATTACGTGTTTTTAAGAACAACAGATTGCTTCCTGCGATTGGCAGAGCTATCACCGACACCAATTCCACCGCTCTGCTAGACTCCGTTCATAAAGCACTCCTTGAAATCAGTACAAAAATCGATTTGTTTTTATACTCAAATGATCTTCATATCAGTCAGTTATGCCTGACGTACTTGAAAACACCACCAGCCGTTAAATCACATGCTCTAAGCAATTTGTTGTTCACGTATTTCGAGCCAAGAACTAATTTGTTTCTTGGAAAAATCCCATCTGAGTTTGTTAATTTCATTCTGAACGAACCCGATCTTATTAAAAGACGCAAATTTCTTACTGATTTTATCCGCAGTGATCATTTAACTTCAATTAAACTTGAAAGCGACAGAAATGTCAACGATTTGGTTTGGGTTATTGAAAATGACAAATTGATTATCGAGATTGTTAAACAGTTTCCTAAAACGGTTATTAATGTGTTCAAAATCATGAATGAGAGGGGGAAATTAAGCGCTGAGTTCTTGAACACAGTTATTAACATATGGCATTCTGCTGCAAATACCGAATTTGGGTACGAAATCGTTAACATTTGTTTGGAAATTCATCCAATTATGATTTTTGAAGACAAATCAGTTTTGAAATCGCTAATTAAGTCAAATCCGCCGTCTTTTGTTTGGCAGAAATTGTTATTAAGTGCTAGTTCTTTGCGCAGTTTGACTTCAGTGTTTGAAATGTGGGATCCTAGTACTACTAATGCTAATAATCAACTTGATTTAGATCTGTTTTTGGCTGCCAAACAAGCCGTAGAAACTTTGTCGCCGTTACAATTACACGATTTGATTCAAAAGAGACCTCCTAGTTTGTTGTTGTTGTTGAATTCTATGAGTTATGAACAGTGTAATTCGAGTTTAGTTCAAAACGAGTGTCTTAAAGATTTGGTGTTGAACGGCCAGCCAGAAGAACAAATTGTTTCGTTAATGATTTGTCCTCAATTGGCGAGTATTTGTAAACCAAGGAACGCTGAAATGATGTTAAGATGTTGCGAACTACAAGTTCCTAAAGTGAAATTTGATTGGTCGGTTATTAAGGCAGAAGTCAACAATTATGACCATTTACTGTTAAGATTTTTTCCGGTGATCACTGCTTGTTGTAAACCAAAACATCTGCGTAAATTGGTTTCAAGATCAAGTGAGGGTACTAGAGAAGTGCTGGCGAATAATAATTCCGCTTTGGAGTTAGATAATCTACGAGAAGTACTGATTGACGTGCTTATTGATTTGAAGGAGTTCAAGATTTTGCGGTCGAGTATGATCCAGAAGGTGATGTATAATTGGTCTCAAAGACACGCACTGGTATCGGGGGCTATTTCATTGCCGTTTAATGAAACCGCTGATTTAGTGGGGTTGCTTGGTGATTCTGGTTATGTGCCTGATTTGGAATTGATGATAGCTTATTGTAAACAGGCAACGCCTTTAGAGACTGAGTTATTGGTATCAGTTTTGCGTCCGTATAAACGGGATTATGTTCTAAAGGTTTGCGAAAGGTTTGTTGATTGGCAGCAGTGTGTTATAAGAGCTGGTTTGAACGAGTTAGACGAGTTTGTTTTACAATGGTTGAATTCAAATTATACGAATGTGGAGTATATGGAGCCTGCAGTGCATATCTTGACTTCTAATTCTGTTGCTCCAAGGATTTTACACCAATTGGTTGTTAACCTTGTGAACACAGACAGTGCTGGTACACTGCACCCTAAACTGTTCACTAAGTTATGTGATTCTGACTTGCATTGGAGTATAATAACTGCGGTGTTTTTAGCTTCGAATTCTGTTTTCAAATCAGAGTTCCAGTATTATTTGGAACATCTTTCTAAGAATGATCTTGATCTGTTGTTTATGACAAGTGTTGAGAACAACTTGTGTACGGTTTTAGAGTGTCTTTATACATGTAACCTTGTACATGAATCGAGGTTTAAGTATAATTCGGTGGTTATTGCCAAGAATTTGAACAGCTATTTGGGCAGTCCCAGTGTGGACTTCTGGCATTTAGTGGATTTGTTTTTGAGATCCAAGGAATCGTTGTTAAACCAGTTCAGTATTGAACTGTTAATTGAGTTTATCATCTCAAATGATGCGCTGGAATCTCGAAATTGGGACGCTGAAGCTTTAGTTTTGAGCAGATTGCTTACATTGAAACGACGGGTGTTAAGATTGAGGCTGCATTTAGTTGCTGCTGCGTTTACTTCTTTGATGTCAAGAATTGAAAGTGAAAAGCAAGCTTCTAGTTTTGCTAGATTGATTGATAACTTGTGCAACCCAAGTGTACATGCTTCTACTGATTTGATGACCCCAAAGCTCGCTCGTGAACGACGCATTGTTATGAAATATGCAGGTACTATTTTGCATAATTGTGTTTATGAACTGCTTAAACTCAGTAATACGAACTGCAGTACCGATATTATTAGCCAATTGAGATTGGCGTTCCATCCTTTGGTTGCTTTAGTTGGCATGGATGGGTTGAAAATCGTTTCTGTTGGTATGGATGGTGCGTCTAGAGCTTACTCACGGACTATTTTCGAAGAGTACAGATTGCATAAGAGCGCTGAAGAGAAACAGTGATTTTATATGTATTTTATATAGATGTTTTTTTAAAGATTGCACTTATTTGGTTCTTCTATTGCTGTTAGTTCTGTCGTTTATCGTGGGGTTCGACGGTTAGACGGTTCGGTGACCATTATTTAAGTACTTACTGTATTAGGAAATATGATTTAGGGGGAATTTAAATGTGTGGATTCGCGAATTCAAATGTTAAAACAATAATTTATTTATTTTCTACTCTCAATTACTTATTTAACCATGTATACAAAGTACTGATCTTCTGGCGGTTTTTATTGACCGGATACAAAGTGGTCTACGAAATTGTGGAAAACAAATGAACAGTCGGCTGAAACCCTTACCTGCCGCTTTGCAGATGGCGAAAAGTATATAAATCCATTCAAAATGCTTCTAAATCATCATCAACATCATCAACACACTCTTCTCAATGCCTGCCAACACTATTAACACTCCTGTCTCCACTGCCAACTCTGTTGAGAACAAGGCTCCCCACGAGGTCGAGCAGCCTAAGGACGAGTTCTGGCCCCTCGGTTGTGTTATTGCCTAAACAGTTTCTAAACATTAAGGACAATAATTAGCATGAACTCATAACTCCGAGTATACATTTAAATCTAATATCTATATAAGCCTATGTAGTTTCTACGTTAGATCGAACATTAAATGAGACTTTAAAGTACTTTTTATTGTAATTGCGAAAGACTGGTAACAGTGATCATTGCACACTATTGATCTGTTGAGTGTATGTATGTAACTTATTCATAAATATTATAGTTAATTGAGTAATATATGATACGAAATCCTGTGAATGCAACAAACAATGCAAATTCTTCATAGCTAGAGTATATGCACAGTATCTCAAATGTTTGCTGTTTTTATTTACAGTCCTAGCGGCCCGTATTTACATTACAAATCACTCGTCATTTTACATTCCTAAAGTGGAAATAAGATTTAGAGGGTAATGATATGTGGAATCATGTGGACTCCGTGAAACCATACGGAATCAGCATAAAAATTAACAGAAAGTAAAAAAAATTTAATAAATAAATAGTTTATAATCAGTTAATTGCCGTATCTTACCGTATTAACGAATTGCACTTGAAATGTCCTCTATAAGTTCCAAACTCTTCACAGTTCAATCGTCGAAAAATACGTTTTAACTTGATGTTAAAACTATTTTGATAAGAGTAAATGCCACTGATTCCGATTCTGTAGCCACTCTGCCGACCGTACATAACACTACCAATCACTTTCCTAATCTGGAAATAACATATAAGGGGTAAATGCAAGTGGTTATCGTCTAAACGAGCATTTAGAACCTAAACAAATATGTTCAACATCAATAATCATCATAAAGTTTTATTCCAATACTATTACAACCTCTCGGAGCTCTTCAATCTTAACTTACAACGGATTCTATGCACTACATGAAAAAAAAAGTTTGGACATTACAACCCTTACCTATCGACTTGCAGCTGCCAAAACTATATATATTCACAATGTTTCACTGAATTGAACTACACACTCAATCAAAACAACTTTCCAATGCCTGCCAACACTGTTAATACTCCTGTCTCCACTGCCAACTCTGTTGAAAACAAAGCTCCCCATGAGGTCGAGCAGCCCAAAGACGAGTTCTGGCCCCTCGGCTGTGTAATTGCTTAAGCGATATTCGCATAAATGCATGGACAATAAGCATTATAGCTAACATGAAGGTTCTTAACCTCTAATACTGTTCAACAGTATCCAGTTAGTTACAAGCACATACTAATTAAATAGTAAAATCACTATTAAGCAACAAATTTCATTACATATATAGAGTCGACTATTAGTAAAAACTAGTCAATTAACTATATAAGTACATGTTAATGTTCATGTTGATGTACTATATGACAAATAATAAATAGTAAACATACTATTTTATTACTGTAAGTATACCGAACACAACCTCATTGTTTTCTTTCGTAATAATCACCACACCACACAAATGGCGACCAAAGTTCCCTGGACCGAAAAATACAGACCTAAAACACTCAAAGATGTCACTGCACAGGACTCGATTATTTCTGTCCTTGAGCAAACAATCCAGTCAGACAATCTCCCCCATATGCTCTTCTACGGCCCCCCCGGAACAGGCAAGACATCCACAATTCTTGCACTTTGCAAAGATTTATACGGCCCCGCACTTTACAAATCGCGTGTTCTTGAACTGAACGCTAGTGATGACCGTGGAATCAGCGTCGTTCGTGACAAGATCAAGAATTTCAGCCGTACATTGACGTCTAAACCCACAAACGCTCAAAAACAAGGCCACCTTGCTCCCGATTTCAAAATAATCATTCTAGATGAAGCTGATATGATGACTCAAGATGCACAAGCAGCCCTTCGTCGAACAATGGAGAACTACTCGAAGATCACGAGATTCTGTCTTATTTGTAATTACGTCACCAGAATCATCGATCCACTGGCTTCCAGATGCTCGAAATTCAGATTTAAAGAGCTTAATGTTGAAAGTTCTATAGAAAGACTTAAATATATTGCAGAACAAGAGCAATTGAGCCTGGAAAACGACGATGTTCTGCACTACTTACTAAGTGTCACTAACGGTGATTTGCGTCAAAGCATCACCCTTTTACAAAGCGCTGCTGGTCTCAATTCCACTATCACTAAGGATATAATAAGTGATTTAAGCGGTGTGGTCCCGTCAAAGGTTATTAACCAACTTGTGAATACTATTAAGTCTAAGAACCAGAACGATATTGAGGAATGTGTTAAAAACATCAATTACGAGGGTTACAGTGTCGCTCAAATCTTGTTACAACTCCACGAGTTATTGTTGGATACCTTGTCTTCTAAAACTAAGAACTCAGTTGCTGAAATATTGAGTTTAGCTGACAGAAGACTGACTGATGGATCTGATGAGTTTATTGAATTGTTGAACATCAGCACTCAAATTGCGCAGTCTATTTGAATCACCGTCACCGAACCAAATAAACGAGGCGGTAGCTGTGAACATCATTAGTTTAACGATGTAATGTGTCTTAAAGTGGGTCTGCCATGTGGACAGTTCCACGGTTTGTCAAGTGTTCCTAAATTTTTAACCACTTGTTGCATCACTGACTTTGTTAATGGCTTACCGATCATAATAGATGATCTGCATGCACGCATAGCGAACATCTGACGCAGTCGAGAACATTTAATGTTCTTGTTTTTAGGATCTTCTTTGATCTTGCTTAACAGTTCAAACACGTCTTTCTCATCGAAAACGACATTTTTAGAGTACGGAACTGAAACCAGTAAACATTGCTTGCCTGGTAAGTTGTCCTCTTGGATTTTAAAACTGAACCCGTTGTTTTCAAAAACGTCCAAATGGTTAAGAACGGTTAGTTCCTCAACAGCACTTAATTCTAGTTGTCTAGGTGTAAGCAGTGGTTGTCTACTTAGAACTGTTTCTCTTTGCAGCTTTTCAAAGTTAAAAATTTCATCGCTGGCGTGCTGGTCGATCATGAAAAGATCGTCGTGTTTGCTTTTTCTGTTAACAACAAGAATGAAGCCCAAATTGAACTGTCCAACGACTTCCATGTTCTCGAAATCTTGTTTACCAATGGTTAAGCTGAGTCTTTCCTCGGCATTGTCTTCGTCTATAGCTAGTTTGCTAAGTCTGTTAAGGTTCAGAATTGGTTTAGGTGACATAGCATCTTCTAGTGAGATGGGGAGATGGACATGGGTGTTTACTACTCTTGATGATGGTTTAGGTGGTTCGATTTCTGAGGGGACATCTGATCTTATTGAACATTGCTGGTTATCGTTATCGTAATCGTGATGGGTCTCTTCATGTGGTTCGGAAGTGTCTGGGGTTGCCTCCTGGGGTACTTGTGCGTCATGGTCATCATTTATGTCTTCAGGTACATCTTCGGGTACATCAGAGTCATCAGGGACATCATCAGGGATATCTTCGGGTACATCAGATGTTTCTTGTGCATCGTGTATGTCTTGTACGTCTTCTTGTACGTCTTGTACGTCACTGGGGACATCATCAGACACTGCAGGTACGTAATTGGGTACCTCATGTACATCGGGTACTTTAGGTACATCCTCAGGCACATTTGGAACATCAGGTACGTCAACATGCACATTCTCAGGCACCTCAGGCACCTCAGGCACCTCAGGCACCTCAGGCACCTCAGGCACCTCAGGCACCTCAGGCACCTCAGGCACCTCAGGCACCTCAGGCACATCAGATACATCCCGCCTAGACGGCCTAGCAAACCCAGAAAGAGACGTTATACGTTCATTCACCCTACCCAAACTATCACTCTTCCTCCCTAATTCAAACGGAATCACCGTTTGTGCCTTTGTAGTTTGTAAAACTTGAGCAGCAGACTCAAACACAGACTCCAAATTCTCCCTTACACCATTAATAAAGTCATCCTCATTGTGCACTAAAATCGTCCTTTTGTCCGGAGACACATTAACATCATACTCACCCCCCTCAAGCTCTAAATTCAAAACAAAAAACGGCACCTCCGTATAATTGAACTGTTTATAAACCTCAGTTATGACCCTTCCTAGTCTCTGATGTTTTATAGGCCGATTGTTCAAAGCAACCAGCTGACATACTGAAGCTGAATCGCCCATTCCAAATACCGGTTTTGAAATAACACCGTTCCCTGACTCAAATTCCAACGGCAGCAAAGTTTTCACCCTTTTAGCTCCGTAAACACACGCGATCCTGTTCATAAGTTTTGCACCCTGAGACTGGATCTGCTGAGTTCGTTTATTTCCCACTAAATTAACCAAAGTTAAACGAACTCCGTTTAAAATCGCATACTCCTGAACGACACTGACTAGTTTAGTGAACTCTCGCTGACAATTCCGTTCGAAATCTTTACGACGTACCGGTAAATTCATAAACAGATCAGTGACTGTAACTATAGTCCCCCTGGGACACACTGTAGACTCAATCTTAACAACTTCACCAGATTTATTGAATTGAATTTCACTGCCTAGTTGGTCACCTGTATTTGTTCTCATTTGCACGTTAGAAAGAGCACATAAAGAGGCCAATGCTTCGCCACGGAAACCTAAAGTTTTAACCAGTTGAAGATCTTCAAATGTTCGCAGTTTGGAAGTCGCGTGTTTTTTAGCAATTAATGGGAAATCAGCTGGGGAAATGCCTGAACCGTTGTCTGTTACTTCGATTTGCGATTTGCCGTAGTCTACTGCTTTGATTTCTATAACTGTGGCTCCGGCGTCTAAACTGTTTTCAATGAGTTCTTTGACGGCGCTTTGAAGTGAGGTTATAACTTGTCCTGAAGTTATTTGGTCAATTGAAGAATCGTCAATTGGTGTGATCATGATTACCAAGGTGTACACAGTAAGGTATGTGTAAGGGTACACAGTGAGGTATGTAAGGTATGTGTAAGGCTTGTTTTGTTTACTGGAGTTTCAAATGAGAGAGGGAGTAATTAATGAGAAATGAGTGAAAACAGGTACACAAACAAAAAAATCAACATTAAAATATATCGTAAAAAATCGAAAATTTATATATCTAAGTATTAAAAAAACGTAAAAAAAAACCCCCGCGAATGTATAATCAACTTCCTTCCTTCCAACCGCCCCTCCCAGCCTTCCGAAATTTTGGCATTGTGAACTTGGCTTTGTAATGGAAGAGGAGATCAGCGATTTGAGTGATAATAGTATCCAAGGTTCCCCCCTCCTCGAAACCGGTGGGTGGCCACAACCCGCCCCCCCCCCAAGCACAGTTCTAGAACAAATGATGCCTAGCCGCAATCCCGAGCTTTTGCGCAAATCGGAACCCCAAATCCGTCCAATGCCAAGCATCGGCGAAAGCGTCATTAGCAGCCTCACAAGCACTAGTCAAGAAAGCAAAGACCTCACTCCCAGTCCTGAACGTCAACTTAAACCGCGTCCTATGTCTGCGCTTCTCCCCTCCCAACCCAGCAGCATCCAAGAAGACGAAGATACTCTACCGTTTGAAGAGACCAAGCTAGTCCCCCAACCACGCCCCAAATCCATGTTTGGACTCAGCGAGGTTCAAGGAAAGATCATGTCTAAAGATTCCTACGAAGACTACCGCAAAACCTTGAATTTAAACAGAGCAGACAGTGTACAAGTCAAAAGAAGCTCAGAGTCCGAAGACTCTGAAGACGAATTGCTCCACGACAAAGAAGAAAAACGTGTGCTTGCACGGGACAGACAGAAACAAGAAGCCAGGCTAAGTGTGTGGCGCCAGAGTATGATGAAGTTCACTGGCACTCAGCAACAACAGCCAGATTTCAACACTTTAGAGACTGTTCCCGCGGACAACGACAGCGAAGACGATCTTATGGATGATATTCCGCTTAGTATTTTGCGTGCCCACGGCTTCCCAAGAGACCGAAAGTCCACAATGCACCTAAACGACCGTAGAGATCTTGATGAAGTACATACTGAACCCCTGAAAGAAGACAGCAAAAGCATCAAAGAAATCAGAAGAGACTCTATGAAAGATCCTACTTTAAACGAACCTCGTGTATCCAGATCTTTTGATTTTGAACCAACTAAACGGCCGATTTCTAATGTATTTGAGGATAAGAACGCACCAGTTGCCCGTGGTCTAGTTGCTAAAATCGCCAGGGAGAAGGAACTTCGAAAAAAGCGTCAGTTAAACGGATTTGAAAATGAGGATTATAGACCTCAACCTGCCATGAGTTCTGCTCAAAGTGTACAAAACATGCCTATACACATGCACCCTGATCAAAAACAGCCAATCACTGATCTGCATAATCGTATGGATGTTATTATACAGATGCTAGCTAACATGAACGGGGGAGGGGGTAGTGCACAATCGTTTGTTGGGTTTGGATCTCAACAACAGCCGTCATTGAAATCTGCTCCTTCAATTAAAAGCATGAACACCATCAACACATCACCCGGGTTTAGTCCTGCACCTATGAATATTAATCAGGGGAGTGTAACGCCTACTTTCTCAAATTTTTCAAGACCACCTTCTTTGTTTTCCAGACCTATGTCTATGGCTTCGCAACCACACATCCAACCACAGGGTCCTCAACCACAGGTTCCTCAACCACAGGTTCCTCAACCACAGGTTCCAGGACAAGGCATGCATAATGGATTGACCTATGGGACGCAAGGAATGAAACAGGCAAGTTTAAGACCTTCTAGACTGCGGTTAGTACAGCAAGAAGAAGAAGAGGATGATGAAGAGGCTATGAAAAAACTAATAGAACAGCGCAATGCCAGAAAACAGCGCTGGGCGCAGAAAAATATCTAGCATGCATGTATATTAAAATTACGTACACACAGATCCGATGACCAATCAAATAACCTCGTGATATGCATTGAAGGTAAACAACGCGTTTGAAACAAGTGCCTAAGTATTTACCAAAATTATGAATACTAACTGTCTAATATGTATGTAAATAAATAAACCATAACCATCTAACCTAATCTATTGATTTGATCACCTAGTTTAATAAACAGTTCGACCGATTGTTTACTCTCGCAATGTATTCGATTCCCGAAATATCGCGTTTGTCGTTAATTAGTGTTTAGGGTTACACCTAGCCCTTAATTACAAACATTATATAAATGTGCATAAAAACGCACCGAAGTTTTTCGTTGACTAACAAGAATAAAACAAGAAAACAATCTATTCTATAAAAAATGTCTGAGCCCGTTATGTTTAATATTTACGAAGGCGACACCCCCGACGGTGCCCAGCAGCTTTTAGATCCTAAATTCCAGGCTGAGCGTCAAGCTCTTAAAGACAACGAAAAGAACGAGCCTATCCTTAAAGACAATCCCACTAGATACGTTTTGTTCCCTATTAAGTACCACACTATTTGGGAGTTCTATAAACAAGCTGAGGCTTCCTTCTGGACTGCTGAAGAGATTGATCTGTCTAAAGACATGGACGACTGGAAGAACAAACTCAACGAAGACGAGCGTTACTTCATCGGCCGTGTTTTAGCCTTCTTTGCTGCTTCTGACGGTATTGTTAACGAGAATCTCGTCGAGCGTTTCTCTGGTGAAGTTGGTATTTCCGAGGCTAAATGTTTTTACGGATTCCAGATTATGATGGAGAATATCCACTCTGAAACTTATTCTTTGCTTATTGACACTTATTACCAAGATCGTAACGAGGCTCAGTTCCTCTTCGATGCTATTTTCAACATTCCTTGTATCCAGAAGAAGGCCAAATGGGCTCTTCGCTGGATCTCTCATAAGGAGAGCTCATTTGTTGAGCGGTTAGTTGCTTTTGCTGCAATTGAGGGTGTGTTCTTCTCTGGTTCTTTCGCTGCTATTTTCTGGCTTAAGAAGCGTGGATTGATGCCCGGTTTGACTTTTAGTAATGAGCTCATTTCGCGTGATGAGGGTATGCACACAGATTTCGCCTGTATTTTGATGGCTCATATTGAAAAGAGACCTAGCCAGGAGCTCGTTCATTTGATTATGAAGGAGGCCGTTGATATTGAGCAGGAGTACTTCCGTGATGCTCTGCCTGTTCACTTGTTGGGTATGAATGCTGACTTGATGAATCAGTACGTTGAGTATGTTGCTGACCGTTTGATGGTTGCTATGGGATACGAAAAGATTTATAAAGTTTCTAATCCTTTCGATTTCATGGAGAACATTTCTTTGCCTGGTAAGACTAACTTCTTCGAGAAGCGTGTATCTGATTACCAAAAGGCTGGTGTTATGGCTAAACAGGATGAGAACAGTAATAACAGTTTCGCCCTTGACGAGGATTTCTAAATTTTTACTTTTTCTTAAATGAAAGAGAAAAAAGGCAATTGCACTATAGTGAAAGTATACGAGATCAACAGCCAAGACTGTTTGTTTTGATGACCATGAAAAATACAAATATATAAATATACATAGTTATGAGAATATCACGTGATCTATAAATTGCTTATATAACCGCAACAGAACCACAATTCGTTCAATTATAACTAAAAGTCAGACAGCTGTGGTAGATCGCTTACTCAATGGTGAGACTCAAAACGAGGTACATTTTATTCGAAATTCTTACTCCAGATGGCGCGCCAATACTAGGGAGAACAGTGCATAAAGAAATCCGCAATTCCATATATACTTATTTCGGCGAATACGGCAGTGGTTTATGCCAATCTATGCTACAGCTTAAATATTATAACAAAGATACAAATTTAGGGATTATTAAAACTTACAGATCAACAGCATCAATTGTTCAGGCGAGTTTGACGTTAATTCGGCAGTTAGAAAACATGCCAGTGTGTATTGTTGTGAAACATATTGGTGGAACACTTAAAAAAACTGAAATGAAAGCATTAGAAATCAGGCAACGAGAAGTTCTATTTACATAGTATTTATACAAAGGTGGGAAATTATTCAAAAACAACTGGTTTACGTACTTTGTGTGGCTTTTTAGAAGATTTGAAAAGTCGACTATCATACCCGACATTTCTTTTATTGTTTTTACTGGTGTCGTTTCTTTTGCTGTTATTATTGTTATTAGTTTTTGTTTCCTTTTGTTTTAATAGTTTCGATTTCAGTTCTGATAATTTATCGTTTCTTGAATCCACCACCTTGTGATTTATAAGCTCCTCTTGTTCAGCCGAATCTAAAGCGGCTGCCAAATCAAATTGTTTAGTATTCGGAAGAATTGGCTTAGTAACCACCTTTCTGTCGTGCATTTGACTTTTAGGGTTCTTCCAATTTGAAACGCAGCTCTCGATCTCCCAACTAGCCTTGTCTTCTTTGGTAAGCGGATTCAACTCTCTTGTAACAGGGGCTCTAGTTGTAGAATCCACAATTTCTAATTTATGCTCTCTTTTAGTTTGTACAGGAACGAATGCCAGTGGATCTTTAGAAACTTTCACTTCTAAATCAATTTCGTTTGCCGACCCTTGAGGGGTATACTTAACTGTTTCTACTCTAGACTTGCCGACATCTGTAGAGTTCAATTTTAATTTAGTATTAATTAAATCGTCGATGATTCTTTTAGTTTCGTTTAAATTCTGTGTTCGTGATTCGGGGGATGGTTTGGTAAGGTCTTTAGACGCTCTGTTTAAACTAAGTGTGGACATTGTACGAAATGTAGTTAGTGTCTTTGTAATCGTACTATTTCATATATATAGCTATATAGTATGTATTTTGTATCAGTAGGTGTGGAATATTATAGATGTCGCAATAAATGTCGCCACATTTCCTATTTTTAGGGAGCAACGAAATATGATGTGGCCACCTTTGCATAACTTTTAAGTATGGCATAGGTATATATAGCAGTATAGCATAGGTATATAGCATGTCACTTACATAATAGAAAAATAACCCTCACCTAAGGCTCACTAATTTTTCACACTTTACAGTTAGAAATGAGCGTTGTGAACACAAGCACATGCCGCTTTTATGAGCAGAAGTTCCCCGAAATCGACGATTTAGTGATGGTTAACGTCAAAGAAATTGCCGATATGGGTGCCTACGTCAAACTCCTTGAGTACGACGAAATTGAAGGCATGATTTTGTTAAGTGAGCTTTCCCGACGTCGTATTAGAAGTATCCAGAAACTCGTGAAAGTTGGCAGAAACGAAATCGCTGTTGTTTTGCGTGTAGATAAAGACAAAGGGTACATTGATTTGAGTAAGAAGCGTGTTACCCCCGAGGAGGCACAGAAATGCGAAGACCGTTTCAACAAGTCTAAAGCCGTGCACTCTATTTTGCGTCACATTGCTGAAAAGCACCAGGTTGCTTTGGAAACTTTGTACCAAAAGTTCGCGTGGCGTTTAGCAGAGAAATACGGGCATGCTTATGACGGGTTCAGACACGTGATCACAGACCCCACACACGCCTTTGACGGCATTGACATCGACACAAACGATGTTGTTTATAAAGACTTGATTACCCAGATCGGCAGAAAATTGACACCCAACCCAGTGAAGGTACGTGCGGACATCGAGATCACTTGCTTCTCTTACAAGGGCATTGACGCCATTAAGGAGGCATTACTAACTGCTGAGAACGTAAGCACTGAACAAGTCCCGGTCAAAGTGAAGTTAGTAGCCGTTCCGTTGTTTGTTTTGACTTCTTATTCATTGGATAAACAAAAGGCTTTGGATGCTTTGAACACAGCTATCCAAAAGATGCGTGAGTCTATTGAGAAGGAAGGTGGTCAATTAGTTGTTAAGATGCCTCCTAAGGCTGTTAGCGAGAACGACGATGCTGAACTTGCTAAACTCATGGAGCGTAGTGAACAGGAGAACAAACAAGTTGATGGTGACGACGACGATTCAGAGGTAGAGTCTGATCAGTAAATGCGTTGATTCACTACATGTATGCATATGTATAGTTACCTGATCTATGTATGTATAGTAATTCGTCTATGTGTACAGTTATTTATCTATGTGTGATATGCATGTGTGTAGTAATTGATTCCTATATTATCACGTGACACACTATACATCTATACTTAGCATATCATTTTATAGTAAATTTAAACGATTTGCAAAGCAAGCAACGCTACTTGCTAAGCAAGATCGCTATATTTCACTTAGGACCATTACATAAAACGTCTCCACACTTCCACCTTTAACTGTTATGTCCGATCGGTTTTTATTAGCTACCGCACACGAGCTGCGCCCCGATTTAGAAAATGTAGATAGAAATTTCAAAATGCAAAGAGCCGCATTGAACCGGTTAGTCGCTAACATGACTGTGAACAACCAGGAAATGCTCAGTTTGCTTCCACAAGTAGTCAAGTGCATGCGATCTAGTGACACTGAGATCAAACGAATGTGCTACCTCTATTTAGAAACTTTTGCGAAAGTACGTCCTCAACAAGCCAGCGAAGCTGTGCAGTACCTACTCGCCGAGTGTCAAGATGTAGAAGTCAACCCTAAAACGCGCGCCATTGCGTTGCGTAGCTTGAGTTCTATACATGCTAAAGAGTTCAGAGACGAATTGTATGCTGTTGTTGTTCAAAGTTTGAAGTCTAAAGAACCGTACATGCGCAAAACAGCCTGTAATGCTGTTATTAAATTGTGGTCACATAACAAGTCCTCAATGGACATCAACGACATTCTCAAAAAGCTGAACAAAATGTTTGTACATGAAACAAACGCTAGTGTTCTTGGCGCGACGATCCAGGCTTTGAAAACCGTTACTGAAGGCACCCCTGACATGCAATTCGTGCTTGATTTTAACACTGCTAAAAAGCTCGCAATGATGTTAGAAGCGTGTCCTGAATATTCCCAAGTATCAATTCTATCTGTGCTTGTACTTTTAGTTCCTGAAACCGAAGTAGAAGCAGAGGAACTTGCTGAGTTATTAGTGCCTGGTCTTCGTCATACAAACTCAGCAGTTGTTTTAGGCACAGTTAGAGTGTTAATGATGCTAAGCCATTACAATTTAACTTTACAACAGACCACTCCAAAGCTTGTTTTCAATGCTTTACTGAGCCAGCTCAATCGTCCACCGGAGATCCAGTACGGTATCTTGAGAAACTTCTATGTTCTGCTGCAAACTATTGATGATAACACAATCCAACAATGTGATTTAACGTTGAAACCGTTTTTTTATCAAGCAAGCGATCTTCCATATATTAGATCCACAAAAATCGATATCCTAGTGCAGTTGAGTTCACCATCAAACATTGACACTTTGATTAGAGAAATCAAAGTGCATATTGAGCATTTAGACGACAAGTTATCAAGAAACAAGGCAATTGCAGCACTTGGCCAACTCGGCACTAAGTTCATGGATCATTCATTAACTTGTGTTAAAAGTTTACAAGAGAATGCTGACGAACCAGACGGTGTTGTTGCGCTTGTGCAAATTGCTAGAAAATTCAACACTAGTAAACCAGTTATTTTGGCTGTGCAAAATGCTTTGAATTTAAAAGAACAAATCCCTAAAGATATGCGTGCTAGAGTTGCGTACATTTGGTTTACCGGAGTTTATGGGTCTAAATCTGACAACTTGCAATTTGCAGAGTTAGTAGATCATCTAGAAGACGAGCCAGTTGAAGTTATTTTGTCGCTTTTCACTGCACTACTGCGTGCTCATTTCAAATTCCAGTTACCCACGTTAATTGAGTCAGTTATTGAATTCGGTGAACAAAGCAAAAACCCGGATATCAGGTTGAGAGCAACTTTCTACCGTAATTTATTAAACGCTAATGCCCAACCAATCATGGATGCTGATCTCCCGCCAATTGATGTTAAAGATCATCTTTATAGTTATGCGGAAATGGAAGATTTAGAGTTGTCAGTTGGTTACCTTTCATCGATTTTTATGAAACCAGCAACTCAATTGTTCAGAGTTGCTCAACAACACGAGTTACAGAATTCACCGTGTATTTTACCAAGAAGAATTTCTAGTAATTTAAAACAAAAGAGCGGACCTAAACTTATGCGTCGCCAAACTACTTTGACTTTAGGTGAACAAGTACAACAGATGCATATTCAGCCAGCGATTATGCAGTCAACACCTACTGGTGGGTTCAGTGAGAGGCTGATCGATTTGTAACATTGTACACGCTGTATACAGTACCTACCCAATAGGGTTACACAGTACCTACCAAGGATCACTTTATGCACCCAATAGGATCACTGTACACCTAAATGAACGGATGACTGCACTCACATAAACTCAGAGTGGCTCCTCTTTCACCTTTGGAATAGATACACACTGAACAGTACGTCCACGTTGTTCAGGCAAGTTAGGTTCAGGTCCATACGGCACATCTTCCAAACTTAGTTTCAGCAGCAGCCTCAAAATCACTCGAGCTCCTGTTTTAGAAACCACTAAATTAGACTCAGTGCATTGTGGGTAAGTAATACATCTTGCACATCCCCAAAGGCAGTCACAGTTATCCACCAATGAACAAGCCGCCTTTAACACATCTTGGAAATGATGAAATGCAGTTTCCATAACTCCGTTTTCAACCTTTTCATAAAAAATCAACCTTGCTGGTCTTATTCTATTGGTTTCCTTGCCGTTGAGTTCCTTTTCGGGAGCTTTACATTCTGTGCGCACGTCGTTATTTGTGTCTACAAACACAGGAAGCACGTTTAAAACAGCGTGTTCAGCAGCGTGAATGCTTGCTGCTAAATGATTAGCCCGTAGTTCTAATGTGTTCATGATTTCGTAGTTTAAATTGATCCATATTCCATGTTGATGTTTTATAATTGACGGCATATTGATATCTTCTGAGCCAATAATTTTATGTTTTTCGTCGAATTTGAAGAATCCAAATACAGTATTAGTGATTTTAATCTCACCGAATTCAATGGGGAGTTTGTACTCACCACGATCTTGTTCATCTTGCGACGTTTTCATAGGCACATTGTGCAACGGTTCAACATGTGCAGTTTGCAAAGTCTTCATAGGATCTACATCTGTGAAATCACGCTGGCGAGTTGTCCATTTAACTCTTGTTTTCTGAACATAAGCGTAGAGAAGATCAGGGTCTAAATGCACAACTAAATAAGGAACGCCTTGGTGGATAAATATCCCGCCTTCATAAACAGTAAACCCAATTCTGTCCAACTCGATCTTTTCCAGGAGTCTACCCTTGTCTTTACCTCCACTAGCCTTAGAATTCCGCTCTATAACCATGCACACATCTTGTTGCTCATCTCTGATACTAAAAACCGGTTTATAATGTGTATACATTCCTCCTAAATTTTCAAGATCCGCACTTTCAATACTAAAATCTGGAAAAAAAGTAAACTCATCAGGAGTCAATGGCTGCTCACTAGCTGCTGCTTGAATATGCACTTTTGCAATGGCACTACTAATAACCAACGGAATCTCAGCAATACCCGCAAACAACATTTCATTAGGATTCTGGAGATAGTACTCGTCTAAAACAGACTGTCCAGCAATATAAACAACTAAACTTTCGTTTTCACGTCTGCCAACTCTGCCGATTTGTTGTCTAAAACTCGCTACAGAGTACGGAAACCCAACAATCAATGCAGCGTCTAAACTACCAATATCAATGCCTAGTTCTAAAGCGTTTGTTGCAACAATTCCCTTGACTTCATTATTGAACATCTTTCGTTCAAGAATACGTCTTTCATCGGGTGTATACCCACCACGGTACCCAACCACTTGGTCGCGCATGCCATCAAATTTATAAACAGCAGTTAACAACTGCTCAACCTCGTTTCTGTACTTACAAAACGCAATTACTTTCTTGCCTGAGTTCACTAAATGCGCCATTAACGGTGCTGCTAGTGAAATTGGGTGTAACCTGCCAGTACGCGTTTGTTTGCTTGCACAACAAACCACTTCTTTAGCACTAGAAGGTGATCCGTCATCTGAATTTGTGACTGCTGAACATGGAAGACCAGTAAGAGTTGTGAAATACTGCTGAGGATGTGCTAATGTTGCTGAACAACCAATAAATTGCGGGTAGTTACCAAGCATTGCACATACTCTTCTTAACCTTCTTAAGATCATAGCAACATGCTGGCCGAAAATGCCGCTGTATACATGAACTTCGTCAATAATCACGTAGGCTAGACTGCTTAGAAAGTCTGTCCATTTGTCCCAATTAGGAAGCATTGATGCGTGCAGAATATCAGGGTTTGTAAATAAGATTTTGGCAGATTCCATGATCTCTTTTCTGCTTTCCATATCAACGTCTCCATCGTACGTAAATGCCATTGCATCGTCACTGTTAGTGGTGTGGTCGGTGAACGCGCGAAGTTGATCTTGTGCTAGTGCCTTTGTAGGATAAATAAACAACGACGTCCTTTCAGGTTGTTGTTTAACAATTGATTGAAAAATCAACGACTTTCCAGAAGCAGTTGGTGTACTTATAATCAAGTTATTCTCATTGTAAAGTAAATCAAGTGCTTTGGCTTGATGTCTCCATAACTTTCTCCCACTTGCTAAATCAATTTTTGAAGAGTAAACAGCCTCTTGCTTAGGTATTTTATGAGTGCTGTAAAGTTTACCATTTTGATTAATACATTCTGTAATGTCATTAGCACTTTCTGGTTTCAATTTCTCATCGTTTAGTTCTGGTTTTAATGCCAACGTTTGAACTACTTGTAAACTGCCGTGTTTGCTAATAAATTTCATCAATTGGTTCTCAAATGTAGTGATCCGTTTCTTAATAACTAGTTTCATCTCTCCAATGGATTTTCGATTGCTTCCTCGTTCATGAAATCCAAAAGTAAGTTGTGGTTCAGGTGCTTGACCGAAATGAGGATCGAAAAACGTGTCCGTATAACAGAAATCAATTAGATCGGGACAAATATATTTGAACTCTGCGAGTCTTTGTAAACTAACGTTTAGTTTACTAGCCAGAACAGTGCCCTCGTTACTGCCTAAAAATGTGGCTAGCGCACAAACATTTGAAAACTCGTTAAGGAATTGTTGTATAGAGTATTCAGTCATCGTGTTCGGATTGGTAGGTTTTAAGAGTTGAGAGGGCATGTTGGAGTTCTGAAATCGCGGTTTTCAGATCGTCGTAATTGAGTGCGGAAATGGCGTATTTGGCGTGTTTCTGGGCTTTGTTGGTTGCGCTTGTAAGATCGAGTACTTCTTTAGCGGAAACAGTGCCTGCAGAAGTGCCTGCAGAAGTGCCTGCGACAGTGCCTGCGTTAGCAGGTACAGCAGGTGCGGCAGGTGTAGACACGGGTGCAGGTACTGTGGGTACCTTAGGGGGTGCCTTAGGGGGTATCGCATGATCCGCATGAGTATGATCATCCACAGGTGCGTCCTCAGGTAAATCCACAGGTTTACTCTCGCTGGCGCTCTCACGAGCCTCCTCTGGAGCCTCTTCACCGGTCCCCTCGGTCCCCTCTGGGCCCTCGTACAACTCATTAGGATCCTTATTAGCACGCACAGCCTTGAGAATCCTAGTAGCTTGATACTTAGCATACTGGATTTTCTCCCTAGTTTTCACATCAACTTCACCCCAAATTTCCTCA
Organism: Starmerella lactis-condensi; assembly: GCA_030568935.1. Taxonomy (NCBI): domain Eukaryota; kingdom Fungi; phylum Ascomycota; class Dipodascomycetes; order Dipodascales; family Trichomonascaceae; genus Starmerella; species Starmerella lactis-condensi. The sequence goes on from JAJMJH010000061.1 coordinate 25,163, forward strand.
AGATTAAGAAACACAGCAGCCGCTAGAAACATACCTGCTGTTTGTTTACTCACAGTATTAGTCTCTGTGGCGCGCACTGCTTTAGTGAAAACCACAGACGCAAAATCAGCAGCGTAAGCGGATCCAAGCTCAGCATTTGTAAGAAGTTGTTGGTTCTCTGTGGACATCTGCGCTTTCATCGTTTCTAATTCGTCAAGCAATCCAGCGACGAACTGAGCGATTTCGGGGGTTTCATTATGCTGTCCGCTTTCCAAAATCTTCTGGATAGCTAGGTACTGACAAAAGTATGAAATCACAGAATTCTTAGCGCGCAATTCTTTGGATTTAGCAACTAACGGCTGAACTGAATCGATCATTTGGTCTACGTAAGAGATCCACACTAACTTTACTTAATCTTGTTTATCTTGTGTGATTTTTGGTTTTACATGTGTGACATTTAATCGTAGAGCGAGCGAGCTGATGATGATGTAATTGTGTCCACATCTCTGCATTAAACCACACTATCTTATCCCTTTTAACGACACTAGATCAAACCCTGTTTTTAACATGACTGTTCCTGCCCAGTACGGCAGTTTACAAGTTTTGGAACTGTCGTTTCCGCAAACATCTGTGATGCGTCGTATAGACACCGATTTCGTTAATTTAACCCAAATATTGCTTTTAGCGGGCGTTCCGCTTCCTGATATTCTTCCAACACTTGAATCCGAGTTTCCAGGGATTTCTACTAGTTTAGAGTCGAAAACCACGGAAATAGACGGATGTTGGGCGCCGTTGTCGACGGCAATCGAGCTGGCTAAATGGTTCGGAGTTTATAATACACTGATCCCGCTGTTTGTTGCTAAAAATGATAAGTTAGATCAAGCAGCAGGTACTGCAACGGGACTTCAGCCAGCTGCACATCTACCCTCTGAACATATGCAGTCTTCACAAACACAGGCTGATATTGATATGGAGATGCCTACTTTAAAACCTTCTATTAATACTCAGGAACTCGAAGATGTTTTCACATTACCGCCTTTAGACAACGACGAGAACAATATGTTATTTGAAGTGTCTAAAGAAGTAGTTACTGAGCTGTTTTTGAGTGCAAATAGAGGCGATTCACGACAACTAAGTGATATTATTCTTTCACATGATCTGCATAGTATTGAGGCTGATGTGCCAATTGATGATGCCGGTCATACCGCATTACATTGGGCTGCTGCTTTGGGTAAAGTGTCTTTGGTTGCTGATTTAGTACAGCATGGTGCTAATTGTAGAAGAGGTAACCGTAAGGGGGAGTCTCCACTTGTGCGTGCGGTGTTGGTTACGAACAGCAGTGATAACCATAGTTTTGGTGAACTGCTTGATCTTTTGTTTCCTTGTTTGCATTTAGGAGATTCACAGGGTCGGACATTGCTGCACCATATTGCATTGACTGCTGGAATTCCTGGTAGACAAGATGCTTCTAGGTACTACCTTGATACATTATTGGAATGGGCTGTAAGATCACGTGGAGCTAGCGGTGTAACATGGCTTGTCAATGAGCTTGTGGATGCTATGGATGCTAATGGTGATACTGCGTTGAACATCGCTGCACGGATTGGTGCTCATAGAATTGCTAAACAACTTGTGGAGATAGGTGCAAGTGTTGATCTTGCTAATCGTGCAGGTTTAAAACCTACTGATTTCGGTATTGAAATTGAGTCAAAGGAAGCTAAGGACCAGTTGTTTACATCAGTTTCTCAAAACAAGGTAAAACGTGCTAACCTTGATAATGTCGAAAGACGTACAGAAATCGTTGATAGCTGTAATGACGTTATCAAACAATTCGATAGTGAAATGAACCAAAGACTGAAAATTAAGGATGAAGCGTTGAAATCAGTGCATGAGAAGTTGAAGGCAGTGTCGTTTAAACTTCAACAAACCAATTCTAGAAAAACTGAGCTTGCTAGTTTACTTAGCAGAAACACCAACAGTAAACGTCAAATAGAAACTTTGACATCGGCAATAGAGACAGAAAATCAGCGTTTCTTTTTAGAAAACCCCGGAATGCGTAACTTGCCGAGAACAACGTATGATGCTGACGAACCGTTTAAACTGGACAATGGTGTGAAGTACCCACCAGCACTTCTTCGCGCACGAATTGAGGCGTATAAACAAAACGAAATGAATTTAAAGACAGTAAGAGACAGCCTTAAAAGTATAAGTTTGGAAAATGAGGCGAAGTTCAAACGTGTGGTTGCAAAATGTACTTCTAGTGATGAGTCGAAGGTGGATGATATTTTAGACGATCTTATTGAAGCTGTACAAAATCAGCATGTACAGGTGTAGTTCGTAGTCTATAGCATAACAAGATAACATATGACAGTCACGGTGACAGTATTATATTACCAAGGTGATCCACACAGATGACCACATGTGACCACAGGTAACCACACTTTGCAAAAAGTTCAGAGAATTCCACAAAAGTTCATAAACTTCCTTCTATACCACACACTATACTCAATGTATATTCAAATTGCCGTACCACGCACTAAAAAGCGTACAATGCATGTCACACATTGTACAGCGGTGTGGTGATGAGTGGTGAAATAGAGAAATCATACGATTACTAATCATCCTTTACCATGCTCAGGTTTTTCATCAACTCCTTCGAGCGGTTGTGGACAGATTAAATGCTAGATTGAGTGCGGGTATCCTTATGGTTTTACTTGCAATTAGAAGGCATACATCATAACTCATAAAACATAACTGTATATAAACTAAACAGGAGTGACTGCAATCTGCTGTACATCCTCGTCTTGTTGGTTCCACTGTTTCCAGCCGTCATAGTCGATCAGCGCTTGCATGCACCCCCATTCGATGATTTTCTTCTCTAACCATGAAAAGCTTACTGGCTTTGTCAAGAAATCGTTGCAACCAGCAGCAAGTGCGTCACTCTTGTCGTCACGGTCGTTGCTTGCAGTAAGCGCCACAATGATCACCGGTGACCTAAACCCACCAGCTGATTTCTTGATCATGTCCTCTTGGTTGATGCTGTCTAGTTTTTGGCGTTTGGTTTTCTGGGAAAAGGCACCGATCCCGTTAACGACTTCTAATCTCCTGATCTCTTTAGTTGCTTCTAATCCAGTCATTACAGGGAGCTGGATATCCATGAAAATAAGATGGAACCCGCCAGCTTTCCACATTTCAAGAGCTTCACGACCGTTGTTCGCCAGTGCGTAGCGTACTTTCTTGCGTTTCATGAAAGCTTCTAGTAATCGCTGGTTCACAGGATTGTCTTCTACAATAAGGACATTAATTTGAGGGACAACAACAACTTTGCCTTGTTGTGAAAGCTGGAAACTCGGCGAGAAACGCTGTTGGAGTTGCCATAAAGATCCGCTGACTTTACGTTCGACTCCGGGACTTATTGGCTGGGCATCGTTAACAACTTCAAGTTCTACTTCGTCACCACGATTACCTGATCCAGTGTGCTGTTCAGTATGCTCGTCATTGTGTTGATCAGCATGATCTATACGCTCTGTAATATCGTGCTCCGTATTATCTGCATGCTCATTGTTCTCATCATCTGCGTCTGCGTGCTCATTATCTGCATATGCACGTTGAGGATTGACAGGAAGAGGCCGAGGAAGAAGCAGAACATTAGTCCCCCGTTTACGTCTTGGAGAATTGGGATCAATGTCAACTGGAGTATGCGGTTTAGACTGCGTATGGGGCGACGTATGAATGTGCTGGATATGCTGTGAAGGCAGCATTTGCTGCTGTTGTGGAGACTGCTGATCGTCAGTATGAATCGATGCGCTGCGATTTGTACGCACGCTTGATCTAGAAGCAGATCGCGAGCTGCTTTTCTGTTTGTCTAGTGAGATCCACGCACTGGACACAGGACCTACTTCAACTGCGTCACGCATCATCATGCCATTGGGAAAGAAATGATCTATAACAGAAACAATGTTCTCGTCAGGCTGTAACTCGAGTTTCATTCCGCTGTGGTTCTGTAATGTAAGCACGAGATCGGCAGGGTCGCATTTAATACGCAGAGAAGTGGGGTATTTCTCAAGAACCCTAAGTTTAATATCGTCTACGAGTTCGTTATTGTTTACAATCAAACTGGTGGCAGCTCCTCCGCTTTTTTTTCTGAACCAAAAGCGGCGCTGTTCGTAGGACTGGGGTGTGGGAGCAGTTGAGGGGGAGGAAATGACAGTTTTCGGGTCGATATGGAATGAGGGTGTTTGGACCCGGAGTCTTGGTCTGGACAAATTGTGGTCTTCTGAGTTATCGGAAGTACTGTCGTGTGGTTCCGATTGTGGTTTGGAGGGTTGTTGTTGCTGTGGGTGGCATTGTGAATGCATTTGTGTTAGCATTTGTGTTGGCGACTGTGATTGTGCCTGTGGTTGCAATTGCTGCTGCGTATGCTGCTGTGTCTGTGGTTGTGTTTGCGTCTGCGAATCATTAGGTGACATGGAGTTCCGCAATTTCGACGCAAACGACTTAGTTTCTGAGATTTTACTGGTTTGCCCAGGAATGCCAGATCTCAGGGACATGCGTAAGTTTAGGTAATCGAGCACAATTATTTAAACTCCAATTGGGACATTGTAACAGCTTTTTTTTGATTACAAAGAGAGAAGCAAGATGAAAGGTCACACAACTTCCACTGAACAGTGCTCTAGGCTGGCAAAGGAACAAACGTTATTATATAAGCAATTGTGCATGCTTACTAAGTGATTTTTGAGGTGTATGAGTTGGAGTTGTAGGAGAATAGCAACAAGAGTCACAATCTCCCACCGGAGATATGCACCAAATCAAGTCAAAAGTAACAAATCAGTTGGAATACAGCCTATACTAAACTATGAGCTAGCTAAGGAAACCTAGAAACCAATACTTGAACAACACGATAGTGTTACCTAAAGATCCAGGCCTCTAACATTCTATTAAATTCTCTATTATCATATAATCTTACTTAAGTGGATAATACTTGACAACGTGTCCCTATACACAGGTCCCCCTACGTGTTCTGATAGGTCATGCTTCCCTTCTTTGCTAAGGTAATCTAACTAAATCTAATTGTATAATGAACTATGAACAGTATTAGTGTAAATTGTTAGGCTAATCCCAACAGGCGGATCATAGTAGAAACTAATAAGATTATAAACAAAATCTAACATTGACTTGATACTACTTAGAAGGAGTCTTTCTACATAGACTAAGCTACGTCTTCTGATAGGTCACTCTTCTTTAGGTTACCTAAATAATTTAACTATTACTATGTACTGTGCTTTTACGGCGCTTGTTTCATACACACTTACACGTAAACATGTATAAATATATATATAACAGCATGTATTTATGTCATTATATTCTGCGTTAACTCTTTAGAATTTCAAAGGATCATAAGCATTGGGTTGGGTTTTTTTAATGTTGCATGCAGTTGTAACTAAACGAGATGACATAACATACAACAAGCCTAACCTAAATAGGAA
>JAJMJH010000062.1:0-29596 GCA_030568935.1 Starmerella lactis-condensi
AAAGCAAAACAAACACAACCCTAGCCCATACAAACAAACGTATCCACCTTCCTATCTAGGTTAGGCTTGTTGTATGTTATGTCATCTCATTTAGTTACAACTGCATGCAACATTAAAAAAACCCAATGCTCAACAATCCTTCGAAACTTTAAAAAGGTGGTGCAGCGTGTTCTTAGATTTACGAATTGAATTGTTAATTGGTATACCATATTTGAAAATGCCCCTAAGCGTGTACATACAACTTATAAGCATTTAAAAAGTTCTAAAAAAGGGAATTCTAATTTTTATGAGTATGCAAATCAGCCGCAATACAACAAAAATCCCCAGAAAACTTGATTCACACTACGAATTGAAAATATGAATGGTCTAATCGACATTGTGGCATTACTAAAAAGACGTTGAGTAAGTCATTACAAAGCAAGTAATTGGGTCAATTATTATTTTGGCTTTTAATCTGTAATCTATAAATAAAATATCGCTAGCCCGTTAAAAGAATACCGAAATCGGCGTTGAAATTTGACACGGACTGATAACTACATCCATTAAATACGTACAGTTGAGCATTTTGATGATTTTTAAGAAATATATTAGTATGTACCTATTCTGACTTCTTCCTACGTCAACGGTACCACAGACCCACAATCTGCTATGTTTATGAGAGCTAACTAATTAACACAGATCGAAAGTAGCAACGGATTAGCTAAACAGGACAACAAAACCAATAGACAATTGGCAAACATAAAAAAAAGAACTACCGAAACCAGTCAAAGAAAAAAAAGGTGATGCTACGTAAAAATAACTAGTCTAAACTTAACTATATTTACTGTTCACTCAACACACGAGCGAACTCTTCATAGTTGATCTGGCCATCGCCATCGATATCAGCAGCTCTGATCATCTCTTTAGCCTCTTCATTAGTGAGTTTATCACCAATTGATGTCAGCACATAAAGCAATTCACTAGAAGAAATAAGTCCGTTTCCGTTTCTGTCAAACACACGGAAAGCCTCCTTGATAACTTCCTCGTCATCAGCGGTTTTCATGCGTCTTGCCATCATCGTCATAAATTCAGGGAAATCTACAGACCCATCATTGTCAGTATCGATTTCGTTAATCATATCGGAGATTTCAGACTCACTCGGGGTCTGACCAAGCGAACGCATCACGGTACCGAGTTCTCTGGTGGTGATTTTACCGTCCCGATTTTTGTCGAAGAGGGAGAAAGCCTCTTTATAGGCATTAATTTGGGCGTCACTGAGTTTGTCGGACATAGATGTGGACTGTTTGTTACTAACACAACTGCGTAGTGGGTAAATAGTGCGGGGGCGCTGTAATTGTTGCTTATGTCAATACCAACATGTGTCAATTCCATTCCACTTCAACTTAACTAAACTAAACCAAACTGAACTAAACTAGTAAAGAAACATGTTCTCAAGTATTCATAAATAGTCAAAATATACGAAATTTAGAATCTAATAACAATAAAAAACTGTAGAAAAAGTAGTGCCAGCGTGTATTTATTTATTCCTATAATACTTCATCAACGATCACGAGCACGTTCTTGATTTCGATCTCGATTTCGATCTTGATCATAGATTTTACTACTAAATAAACTATTACTATGCTAGGTGTAGATATAGATGTATGACACGTTTATTAATATGTGGATCAATTTAGACACCCCACCCCCCCACCCGCACGTGACATATTCCAGTTATTAATACGAATTTTCAACCCACACTTGTTACTTATCTGCTTGCTTTATACTACTTTAAAAAACAAATCAATTTAACTATTGAGCAGCTGCTAGTTTAAGATTAATGAGTGATATTAAAACATTTCGCGACATACTTACCCAACTTTCTTCTGTAAAACCACCAGGTGTATCTGGAAGTAGAATCCGTAAACTCGTTGACTTTGCCCTTAAACATCCTAAATTACAACTTGATGTAACCAAAACTATTTCTGAAGTAAGTGCTGAATGCCCCGCTACTAATAAGCTAGGGATGATGTACGCCTTAGATGCCATAGCTAGAGCGTTCCAGGACACCGCACGTAAGCACAGCGACATCGAAGAACTGCGAGTTGGTATCGATTCCTTTAGAAAGAACATCATGGAAATGATGGAGAACATGCTAATTAGAAACCAGAGTTCTGAACAATTTGAGAAAATGAAAAAACTGCTGGTGATTTGGGCTAAAGCTGGCACTTTCGATTCACAAACTCTTGATGATATCAGAGCTAAGTACTTCTACGAGCCGTATACAACGACTCCACCTGGATCCCCGCCGCCTGAATGGGCTGGTCTTCCTCCTGACACTGTTAAAATCCAGAAGAAGTCTGTTCCGGATGCTAGTGCTTTTTTAGGTGTTTTACAGAACTTAGCTCAGTCTAAACCAACTATTGAAAAACCTGCTTTAGACGACATGAGTGATTCGAAACCTAATAGTCTAAACACTGAAACCAATCTTGATCAATCAAATAAACTTACAGGTTCGAACACTGACGATAATAATAATACTAATGTAACCCAACAGGGCTCCCAACAGGGCTCCCAACAGGGCCAACAGGCAGGTTACCAAAGAGGCAGGTCAGAGTCCCGCCAAATGTCACATGAACGTAATAGGTCTAGATCACCCTCAAGACAAGAACCTCCTGAATCTTTACAACCTAAAAGTCGAGCTGGTGATGCTACTCGTAACTTGAAATTCGATGAATCCTTACTCCCTTCTAAGATCATGGTCCTCTCCCGTACATTGTATGTAGGAACCATTCCTGAAAATTATGACGAGAAAAAACTGAGAGAAGAACTTCTAGATATTGCGCCTATTCAGTCTTTAATCTTCCATAGGGAAAAACGACATGCATTTGTTAAAGCGTACAATAGAGCTGATGCTGAAGCTATAAAGAAATCTTATGAACAAAAGAACCAGAACGGAGATACTGCTATTAAAGTAAAATGGGGGGTCGGTTATGGTCCTCGTGACTGCTCCGATTACTACAGAGGTGTTTCTACTATCGCATTAATGAGATTAACTGATGTTGACCGGAAATGGGCGATGAGTGCTGAGTACGGTGGAACTGGTGGTAAAATGTTAGAGCCAGGACAAGTTATGGAAGAGCCAGATATCGAGATCGGAATGGGTGGGTTGAGTGCTCGTAATATGCACAGACATAGAGAGCAGCAGATGCCTCCATTAACACCTATTCCGGGTGCAATGCCTGCTGGATTCGGTGATAAGGGGTTCCCTCAACAGATGCCTATGGTTCCTGGAATGATGGGAGCTCCGTTTGCTATGCCTGGAATGCCTCCACTTCCTGATGGAATGTCAATGCCTCCTATTCCTGGTGCTATGCCAGGTGCAATGCCTTCGATGCCGGGTGCAATGCCAGGAGGTATGCCTCCAATCCCGGGCGCTATACCTGGTGGGTTACCGGGTGCTATACCTGGCGGATTACCGGGAGCCATGCCTGGAGCTATGCCTGGAGTCATGCCTCCACTTCCTGGTGGAATGCCTGCTATGCCTTTCCCGGTTATGCCAATGGGACCGAATCAGGGCGACATGCAGCAGTTCTTCACACAAATGCAGCAGAAAATGCAAGAGAACATGCAAAACCAGAACAAATAAAACAAGAAATAAGAAATATTTGCATCACTTATATATTTTTTTAAATAAAGAACTACTTGTATATTAGACCTATTCATGTTTATGCGGACATGCGGACACATTCATTGTAACCCTAACCTTTATTATACACCCTACATGATTAACTAAGTATTTAGCTCCCTAGTAGTATGTGGTACCTATTTAGGCACTGAAATTTCCGTGTAAAGTATATAGTTAATAAACAAACCGGTCATAACGTAAACAAAAAAATCAAGATGCCGTTAGGCCCCAGACCAGAACCGAATAAACTATCAGCAAACCAATCACAGATTTCAAGAGAAGACAGTCTACATTCGTTATCAAGTTTAAACTCTTCACCCTCTAAATTTGTTCCTAATCATCATAATTATGTGCATACACATACCCACTCCACTCACAAACTAAAAGGTCCTCGACCAATCCAAAATTCCAACTGTTCTAGTAATTCAATTAACACAATTGAAAGCGAACATAAATTTAACCCAAACAGTGACTTTTCGGACGAAATCAATATTTCTCAATTAGGTCTACAATCACGTGATTCATCATCACCCACACATTCTGTAAAAACCACCACACATAGTATCGATTTTATCCCTCCTCCACCGAGTTTAAACGATTCAATTAATAAACCAGTTGAACAAGTTAATGTTAACGATACTTTTACACCACCCCCGCCTCTTGAAATCCCAATTGAGCTTCTTCCATTCGTACCCTCTACAACCCCTACCCCAACTCCACCACCATCTAATATCTATGATTTGAGATCAGTAGCTGAATGGTTATGCCAGCAATGCCAAACAGAAGTATCAGGAATTGAACTACGTGATATTCTTCATGATATTTATACACCCCACAACAATCCAAAAATATGTGATCAGTATATCGATAATATACTCGAGTACTTCGAATCATGTGGTTTGTTTACACCTCAAAACTTGATCTTTAGAATTCACAAAGGATGTTTAATGAACATCAATGGCGATCTACGTTCTTTAAAACCTTCAAAACCGAAACGTGTGTTCAGTTTAAAGAACGAGGATATCGTTTCACCACAACCACCACAAGTGGAATTCCCCACTGCAAGTGATACCACAGACAATGCAGGCACAGAAAGCTCGGGTAACGGTCAAGTTGAACTGGAAATGAACTGGCGTAAATTCTGGAACCTTTCTGAAACCGAAGTTTCTGAGTTAGACAAAGACATTGTTAAAGAACAGTTCGCTATCCATGAACTGATTATGAGCGAAGTGTTATTCGTCAACGATCTACAACTCTATTTAGACACCTACGGTGATCTTACACTTATGAAAGGTTTAACCATCATGCAGGACCAAGAACTGTACATCCAAACAGTCTTTGGCAGTATTCAGAAAGTACTTGCTGTTAACAATTCACTTAAAAACAAGTTACAAACTGCACAGAAAGTCCAAGGACCGTTTGTTAAATGTATCCAAACTTTAGTAACTGAATGGGCCACCTCTAAACATACATTGGATGCGTATTTAGAGTACGCTAATGGCTACCTCTGGTCTGAAAGACACCTTCGTAAAGAACTGGTTTATAACACCAGGTTAAGAACGTGGTTTGAAGAACGCAGTAAAGATCCTAGACTTAACGGCAGACCGCATAGTTTCTTCTTTAACAGAGTTCTTCCAAGACTAGCGAGGTACCATCTACTGCTTAAGGCTATTAAGAAGTATATCAAGGAGGATATGATAGCCTTGAGTATTAAAACAGACAGAGCCATTGAAGCTTGTAATGCTTTAACACTTCAATGTGATAATGTTATTGCTGAGCAAAAGGTCATTAATGATGTCCAAGAGTTACAAGATAAACTCATTTTCAAGTCTAATGTTCAACAACCTAAAATGGACCTCAATGATCCTAAAAGAAGAATCGTGTTTAGGGGTGATTTGAGCAGGAGAGGTGATTTCATGATGGATTACATTCCTTGTGTTGGTATTCTATTGGACAATTATATGATCATTGCGAAGAATAGAGAAACACAGAACGGTAGTGCATTGTATGTTACTAGACCGCCGATTCCGCTTGAGTTAATGCTCTTGGAATGTGATTTTAATGAAACACAAACTAAGTTTGTAACTAAATTGGGGCTAGCGTTACCTGGAGCAATTGCTAATGCAACTTTTTCTGAGCAAGCAGTATCCTCTGCAGATGTTTCCACGTCAGTCTCTGCATCTACTGCCTCTGCAATCCCTGCATCTGATGCATCTGATGCTTCCACACAAGCAGTGTTATACCCTCTGAAACTCACGCATCTAGGCCTTAAAGGCGGGAAGTATGTGCTTTACTGTTCAAGTGCACACGACCGTCAACAATGGGTCCATCATATAACCCAAGCCAGAGAAAGTTTAGACAAGAAGAAAGCAGAAAATAAAGTCCACCCCTTTGTTTTCCAGCCGTTAACAGACGAGTTTGCTTACCCTGAATCCGAGATGCTTTCGTTGCCTATCCCTAATCTGGAAACTGACATTTATCATGGCCTTCTCAACAAATACGAATGTTTAGAACCATTGACAAGAGTTTGTCAAAGACGTTTGGTTAACTGTATTGCTCCTATCGGCAATTGCTACTTACTAGGAACAGACAACGGGTTATGGTTTCTAAGTACTGAGCCAGTATACCCTCTGCGTCTTGTTCTGTCGCATCCAAGTAAGATCTTGAAAATCAGTGTGTTCTCGTATATGAACGCGGTGTTTATACTTTGTGGAGACAAGAATCTTACTTGGTACCCTTTAGACCAGATTATTGCACGTGGTGTTGGCAGTCAAAAGCAAACAATTGGGGTTAGGCTTAATAGACAACGTAAAGTTCAGGAGTTTCATTTATGCGAAATATCACCTGCCGCTAGTGGTGCCACAGGTAATACCAGCACAGGTACTACAAAAGCCCTTATGTACCTCCAGAACGGCGGAATTGTCAAAATTTTAGAACCCCTCGTTCTTTACCGTACTTTAGAAAACAAGTACTTAAACCAGCTCGGGATCACTAACCGTAAATGGTACATCGACTATTTCCGCGAAATAGACAGAATTCAAACCTCACAAGATTCCAGTCAATTCCATATATTTCGCAGTTCAGCCGTTTATACAACAGCACGGCATTTCCAGTGGATCTCGCTAAACACGAAACGCAGTTTTATACTCGAACCAATTCGAAATAGCCCACTAGCTAAAGACCGTAAAGAATTCGGTAAACCAATGAGAATATTCGAGTTCAACAGCCATTTAAGAATACTGGTGTTTGAAACTGTTTACTTCATTACCGATCTGAACGGATCGCCTAATAGCTTGACAATCACAAACTTTATTGATAAGTGTTCAGACTGTGTTTTTATTTACCCGTTTTTGGTTCTGGTGAATCATACGCGTGAATTGGTGGAAATCGTTCATGTTCGCGAGTCTGATCTTGGGCTGACCGTGCAAACCGCCGTTGGTAGAGATATCCACTTTTTAAGTATGGAGTTTATGCGTATGGCGCATCCTTGGGACAATAACAGGCAGTTAATATTTAAACTTAGTTTAAGAAATTAAACTAACTATATTTATATTTACACTTATCCCTAATTAAAGATCCCGTATGGCTATATGTGTTAGTTGGTGTATTTGTTGGTTAGTTTGGTCGGTGGGGAATTTTCGCGCGCCTCATCTGACAGATCTCTGAACTCGGCTGTGGTAATGTTATGAAAATGCGCATAACCCCAGCCCTAAATTCTAGCCCTGGCATATCGAAGCTTGCTTCTTCAGCCCAAGTATGTACCGCAGAAAATGCCTCTTTATGTCTCGATTACTAATCATAAAACTTCCCAAAGGGCAAGGGCATTTTTCCTTAGCTGTAATTCTAAACCATAAGTCAAAGATAGACAGAGCCCCTAGCTTATAATTAAGACCACCCACACGAGCTTATCCAAAAGTACCGATGATACAACAATCGGACTCGGAATTACGTGGTATGCGGCCTCCTAAAATTCTGCTGAAACAGATGACCATGGACGAGTCTGTACATCAGCCTAAAAGCAACGACCTATACCCACTAAATAACGACACAGATCACAGCTTTGACAGCGTTTCTAGACTATCAATAATAGACCAAAGCTTTGAGTCGCAACCATCGGCGAATTCGTCGGCGAACGGGTCGCCAGACACACTGCAAGGCACTGACCTTACGGACTCTCCTGTATCGCCATTAACTGCACACAGTAAATACTATAGAACTGAGATGGACAACGAGATCTTGAGCCAGCATTCCAAGGATCTATTATACGGGCTCAATGACCCGTCTAGCGCTCTTAACCCTCCACAAGTCACAATTTCACATCCTAATAATAATAGCATGGATTTAGAGCCTCCTCGACCGCTTACTGATGAAAGCAGCGCGTATAATAGGCGCAGGAACGGGCGCATTAACGGGCGTAATGTAAGCCGTGGTGGCGATCACAATGGCACGCCCAATGGTGACCACAGAGGTACCAAAAACGGTACCCAAAAAGGTGACCACACTGGTGACCACACTGGTGATGACACACATGCTGGTGACCACAACGGCACACTTGAACCACCTAGTGATACCAACCGTTTACACATCCAGAAATCTAGCATTGCATCTCTGAGTTCTGCGAGCAGAAGAGCAGCCGTAACAGCTGCTGAGCTCAATGACGACGTTCTTGTAGGCACACGAGTCAGCGAAGGACACGAAAATTTCGTTACTGCGTATAACATGCTCACCGGAATCAGAGTCGCAGTGAGCAGGTGTACCGCTAAGAACAACCGTGCATTAACTCCTGACGATTTCACAGTTACTGAGGAACTCAGTTTTGATCTCTACGGTGGTGGTGGACGTCCCTCATCTAAGTACATGTTCAGGTTCAAAGATTACATGCCCTGGGTTTTCAGACATCTGAGAGATGCGTTTAAACTTGATCCAGCTGACTATTTGATGTCACTAACTTCTAAATACATTGTGAGCGAGTTAGGATCACCAGGTAAGAGTGGTAGTTTCTTTTACTACTCAAGAGACTACCGATTCATTATTAAAACAATCCACAAAGGGGAACACAAACTCTTGCGTAAGATTCTACGGCAGTACTACGGACACATCATGAACAATCCGGACACTTTAATTTCTCAATTCTACGGTCTGCACCGAGTACGACTGCCATTTGGTAAGAAAATCCACTTTGTGGTTATGAATAACGTGTTCCCTGCATTGTACGAAATCCATGAGAGATTCGATTTAAAGGGCAGTTTACATGGGCGTATGCTAAAGCCAGACCCCAGTAAGCCAATTGCTGTTTATAAAGATTTGGACTGGCTGCGTAAACACAGAAGAATTGTTTTAGGTCCTGAAAAGCGTGAGAAGCTTATTAAACAGCTGGAGATAGATGTGCAGTTTTTAGAGAAGGTGAATGTCATGGACTACTCGTTGTTGATTGGAATACATGATATGCGTAAGGGCAATGCAGCTTTGAACTCGCTGCTCAATTTAGCGGAGTTTGGTCCTCAGGATGATGCTGCGTCGCAAACAGAGAATAGAGTAGCTAATGCAGCTGTACAGGGTAAACAACAGAATCGTAGTGCTAGATTGGCCCAGGAAGATTTCAGAGAACTACAGGATATGTTACAAAGAGCGACCCCTGAAAGGTTAAAGGAGTTCGATTTCGCAGATGAGTACAGAAGCGAATTCTATTTTTATAAAGACCATGGAGGATTTATGTCTACTAATGACGAAGATGATGACCGTGAAGTTATCTATTATTTGGGAATTATAGATTTCCTGACTGGGTACGGTGTTAGAAAGAGTTTGGAGTCATTTTTCAAGGGATTAGTTACTGATAGAAAGGATTTGTCTGCTGTGCCTGCTAGAGAATACGGCGAGAGATTTTTGAAATTTTTAAGAGGGTCAATTGGACCGAAAATTTCGGATAGTAAAGCCGATGCTGATAATTAACTTACCTTTCTTCAAACATTTTTACCAAAGTACCTAGCAGGTCATATGTCATATGACAGTTAACAGTTAACAGTTATCTATATGCTATGTGCTACGTGCTACGCACTATTATCTATGAACACGCGGGCGTGTTATGTCTCATATTCCTCATTGTTCTTTAATTGCTTTTAATAAGTCGCTTTCAACATATTTATGTACATTACTTTCGATCTATACTTGTTTTGTAATGTGTGTGCGTACACATGTGAACGTGTGCATGTGCATTACCAGTCATTGGTTACTAATTATCAGTTACTAATTACGAAGTTTCATACCCGATGACGAATCGGCGATGACGAAGCAGTAAGCAATATATGCACGTCAGCATGTGATATATAAATGCAATGCTCCCAATACGCAAAAAGTCCCAACGCTAACGGTTTTAACGGTAAAGAGAAAAAAAACACAAAAACGTAACCTTTCAATAACCACACCCACACAAAACCTAACCTAAACTAACCCAACCGATAATTGACAATTTATAATGGCATCAATCAAAACAATTAGCGCTAAAGAGTACCTTGATTTAGTCAAATCTGAAAAACACCTCGTGACTCTTGATTGCACGTGGTACCCCACAGGTGAAGACGGGTACGCTGATTTCCTTAAAGAACATATCCAGAACGCTAGATACTACCCCTTCTACGATGTTACCTCTGACAGTAAGTACCCGATGATGCTTCCTAAAGATTACGAAGAATTCGTCACCGTCATGTCCTCGCTTGGGATCAAACACGATGACTATTTAGTCGTTTACGATCAACAGTCAGTGTTCCCCTCGCCCAGAGCATGTTACGTACTTTCTACTTTTGACCATCCTAATGTAGTGCTTTTAGACAGTTATAAGGAGTACAAAGCATTGAACGGTCCTCTTAGTTCTGGTCCTACCCCGCAGTACAGACCTGGTCCTTACTCATCAGGTAATAAATACATGATCCACAAATGGTTTAAATTTGAGGACGTTTTGAAACTTGTCCAGTCTAACAGCACTGAGTACAACATTATTGACACGCGTGCTCCTGATGTTTATAACAATGGCCACATCAAAAACGCAATCAATATTTTCTTTAAAAAGTTACTTTCTGAAGAAGGGAAGTACAAATCTAAGAAGGAAATCGAGGAGATTTTGAAATCGTCGGGTGCTGATTTGTCTAAACCGTTTTTGTTATACTGTAATACAGGAACTACTGCTTGTATTGAGAAGGCTGCAATTGATAAGGTTATTCCGAAAAACGTTTATTTATACGATGGTAGTTTCTCGGAATGGAAGGACAGAGTGCCTGAAGATTCTGATTTAATCGTTAAAAATGAGAGTTAGTATATAGCATATATATGCAATTGAATATAAAAATGTGTATAGTTTACAGCATTCAGTTACACCTATAGTGCGTTACACGTCTCTATGTTATAAATGTACCCCAGGGTAACCACTTTCTGCTCCTTTTTGAGACCTGCATAAAACCATGTTTCTATGCGCAATCTAGCGTTACCCTAGCCTGAGTATGCGAGATAGAGCAACTGAATTATTGGGTATCGCAAGTTCACGTGATTATTAATACCCACCCTTCCCCCAATAACAACCCCTCGCCCTGAATTCCTCACCGCAACGTCCCCATCTGACTCTTTTACGAACACCCCACTTCCGTTTTCAATAACTCAAACAAATGTCGCTTCTTTTCAACCCCGAATTACCTAAAATTAGCCCCACAACTATTGTTGTTGGTGCCCTCTACTCCCACGCTACTTCCTTCATTGTCCAGCGTCCATTGCTCGGTGCTCTTTTCAGCAAAGCCAGAGTTTCTGAGTACAGCAAAGAGACATTGAAGTCTCAGGAGGCTCAGACCGCCTTGGCTTCCCTTGCTACTTCCGCTGCTGCTTCCTCAATTCAGAGCTACGGCGTCGCCGCTTTGCTTCATCTTGCTAATGTCAACGACTATAAAGGCGCTGCAATTGTGGGCGGATTAGTGCTTACCGCGCAGATCGGACCTCAGCTTATTAGAGATCTGTTTGTTTTAAAACAGCCTTTGGATGTTGTTTTGTCTACTGTTGCTGTTAAGGTCCTTGACACTGTTGGTTTGGCACTTACTTTACAGTGGTACAACAAAGGCTTTATTGCTGAACAAAAGGAGAAGTTTATCCATTAAATAGACACTTTAACTAAACGTAGCTAACAACTTATAGTAAACTGTAGTAAGCAAACAGTAAGCTATAGTAAATATATAGTAAGCCATAGTAATCCATAGTAAGATACAGTAAACATATAGTAACTACTACAATCGTCTCGCATTCACATGAAGACAAATACCCACAATCCAAAATTACTTCCTAACTTTCAATTTGTAAATAGCGGCTAAAACACCAATAAAAGTAGCACCAGCTCCCAAATTCATAGCTGTATTCAAAACCTTATCCTGCAATCTAGAAGTTTGTAAAGCATCAGAGTACCGAACATCACTTCTAAATGAAACCATAGTATATAAAGGCAGCCATTTATCCCCCCAAAATCTAGCGAGCCAATTGTCCAAACGTTTCCGCAATCTGAACTTCAATGTAGTTACCTTTGAACTCATCTCCAAGTAATTCTCCATAGACAAATCGTTAATAGCGTCTAAGTCTGGCTTTCTGAATTTCGAGTATTCATTAAAACACACTTCCCACTCACTAATTGGCCTGGTCTTAATGAATTTCGAGAACAATGTAAACACATCTTCTAATCCAGCGTTCAACCCCTGGCCGTAGAACGGAACCATGCTATGTGAAGCATCTCCCAGTAAAATCAGCTTGTTTTCAAAGTTATACGGCTGGAATTTCAAGCTTGTAAGTTTACCCCGTGGAGCATTAGTCCCGATTTTAGCCATCATATCCTCACCGATAACGTCATAAGCGTCTGGGAACTGAACTGCAAACCAATTAGCAAGCGCACCAGGAGCTTCTAAAGATTTCAACAGATCATTAGACGCAAATAAAGTGCCTGTAAACGTGTTATCATCATTTGGAAGAGCAATGAACATGTGTTCACCTCTAGGCCAAATATGAAGATGATTAGGAGACCATTGAGGCGCGCTATTAACCGGAATCTCCAAATAGTAAGTAGGAACAACTTCCATTTCCAGTTTATAATTGACCTTCCTCATTAAACAGTCTCTGCTAACCGAAAAAGTACCGTCACAACCGAACACAGGGGTACCCAATTTAACAAGATCGTCGTAATTTTTAGGAGTGTCAAATCCGAATTTGAAAACAGCACCTGATTTTTCAGCATGAGAAATCATGATATTGTTCAATTTGGATCTACTAATTGAGTTAATTGACTCAGTACCGTGGATCCCATAGGGGACCTCTGAAAGTAAGCTGTCGCTAGTCTCAGGAGAAAGCAAATGAAGCATCCGGCCTCTCATTGGAACAGTACACTCTAGAACTTCTTTACCAAGCTGAGAATCTATTTGGTTAAGACTGTTTAAACCACGAGCACTGATTGCTAAATTGATACTACGGCCAACGTCGGTTTGTTCAGCTGAGCGTGGATCATTGCGTTTTTCAAAAACAGTTACTTCATAACCTCTTTCTCTAAGGGCAAGCGCAGTTGCGCAGCCCACCATGCCGGCTCCAATTACCGCGATCATGAGTCACCGAAATAGCACTATAGTATATAGGAAGTTATGCATAGTACAGACAGTATGTACTAAGAATATAGTAAGTATATTACGTAGTACGTACAGTATATAGTAAGTTATACATAGTACAGTATTACATAGTACATAATACTTTGTATAGTGTGTATAGTACATAGCACATTATAGTATAAAGCACAGCACATAATAGCTTGTAAAGGTGTATTGTAGTGAGAGCATTACATACAACATGCCGTATAAACTGAACGACCAGTGCATCGTTTCCTGGCAAGACGGCACGATGTATATCGGCAGAATTCAGAAAATTCTAGACCCAGAAACCCAAACAATCAACGAATGCACCGGCCGACAAGCAACCGTGCAGAATCCAGTCACTCGGTCATTTCTCAGTTTGAAAAAAGACAAAACTCACAGAATTCCGCGCATTGTTATGGACGAGTGTTCAGCTGCTAATAAAAAACGGTATTATGTTCATTACAGAGGCTGGAAAGAGGAGTTTGACGAGTGGGTTTATGATGACAGGATGATGGAGTATAATGTCGCTAATATCACTAAAATGAAGGACATTAATGCCGAATTAAAGGAAAAGGGAGGTAGTAAACGCAAGAGAGTTGCTGAAAAGCAAGCTAAACCTGAGCTAAAGGAGGAAAATCCGTCTAAAAAAGTCAAAGTTGACGAACCTGAAATTGAAGAAGTTAAACAGGAGCCTCAAACAGAAACCAAAAGAGTTATCAATCCTCGTGAGATAGATATAAAGAATTCTGAACAAATTGATCTGAAATTGATGTTCTCTTTAGACCTTAAACGGTTGCTTGTTAAGGACTGGGAACTCGTCACTAAAGAACGCATGATTTTAAAGCTTCCTAGAGAAATCACTGTTACCCAAATCATGCGCGAGTTTTATGAGGAGTATAAACCAGTTGATGACGGTGAAAATCTCAATTTTTTGGACTTCATTGCGTCTGTTATGAGGTACTTTGACTATACATTGGGGATGATGTTGCTTTACAGATTTGAACGCAATCAGTACTATTTAGTTAGACCTAAACAGGGGGAGTTTATAGCTTCTGAAGTTTACGGAGCTGAGCATTTGTTAAGGTTGATTGTTAGTATGCCTACTTTGTTGTCACAAATTGATATGGACGATAAGACGCTTGTTTACGTTATGGATATGTTGAACGAACTGACGAGGTACTTGGATTTGAACAAGGTGAGATACTTCAATGGAGAATCAGCATATGATTCTGCAACGCGTGTTTACCAGGCTTTTAGTGTGCCTGATATGGCGGGTACTGCTCCTAGAGATGAGAGTGAAGAGGTAGACGAAATGAAGTACTAATAAGTTAAATATATGTAGTTATTATTGAGTTACATGATCAGAGCCCAGAATAGTATAAATATAAATGGGTGGGGGGTGTTAAGATAGGGAGGGGTAAAGTGGATTGATCGGTCATAGGGTATGGGTTATGTGTAGAAGTATGCAATGCAATGCAAGGCGGTCTTTATAGGGTAACACCGCGATTCATGTTCAAATATATGGTTTGTGATTATTGCAATTCATGAATACCAAGGAACCCCCCATTATCAATTGTAATTGCTTCTAAACAAGGTCCCATATCAGCAAGTTGCATTCCAGTAAAGCCCCGTTTCTGTGTAACTGGCGGTGGATTAACTAACAAATTCTGAGCGAATTTGTCTAAACTATTGTTCATAGTTCTACGTTGAGAGTACTGGGACCAGCTATTAACGATTTCAGGCTCGCCAAAGTCGAAATCCATGCTGTCAGAAGGACTGTTTGCACCATGAGCACTACCTGGTTTTGTAGGAACAGCTGGCTCACTGTCGGCAAACACATCGTTAATGCGAATTGTACCATCCAAACTTGAAGTAACGAATTCACAATCACTGCTCCATTCCAAAGATGTGATCTCGTCTGCGTGTCCTTTATATGTACCCACTGGTTGACCGTTTCTGATGTCCCACAACTTAACAGTGGTACGGTCGTGAACAGCTGCAAACTTATTACCATCATCATAAGGGTTCCATTTAACCATGGTGACCCTCTCGTCGTTGCCAATTACCGGTTTCAACCCAGAGTTAACCCGGTCTCTAACCCTAATATCTCTAATGCAGACACCACGATGACGTCCAACTGCGTAAATACCGTCACGCTCAGGACACAGATCGAAAGTGTTGGTTCCTCTGGTCTTTTGAACAACCAAGGGAACATCACTGCGGTTGGGCTCCCATAAAAAGATATGATCACCGCAAAGAGTAAACAGACTTTGTTGAGGACAGCAGTTCCAATTGCTGTTTGTTAAGTCTAAATCGCGAATACGAGTACTGCGAATGTTCATATCTTTGGGAAGATGCTTAGCGTGATTGTACCGTTTTAAAATCTCAGCGCTTCCTTGCTGAACGTTCGCATTAGAATCAGGAAGAAGGGTCATGTGGACAGTGCCATTACGATGACCAGAGATCAAAACGTTGCCAAGCTGTCCAAGATTAGACTGACGGTCAACCCATTTCAAACTGTAGATCTCGGGAAGAGTGATGCTCTGGTGGTGGGTTACACTGTCGCTGAAGGCTTCGTAAATAAGCAGGTTGTCAACGAGACCACTGCTGCCAAGAGCACAAAGACGGTCATCACGAACAGAGAGGGCCGTCAAAGGGTCAGGAGGAGGAGTTACATGCCAGTAGTTGGAAGTAGGAGTGAATGAAGATGCACTGGATTTCAAAGAACTTGCTGAAGAGGAGATTGATCTGCGGTCTTGGGGGGAAGACGGCAGGCTGTCATCCAAAGAGTGCTGTAATGATAATTTAGGATCGTTAAGTTTAAGTACATTGACTTTCGGATCCACTGATGCGAGTTTGTTCATTTGGTTGTTGATGTTATCCATAAACAAAGTGTGGTCGGTATCAGGGAATTGGTTGTATGATGCGTACATGGAAGAGGCGGTAGCAAACATTATGTCTTAATTGGAAGAGGAAAGGTGTGCTGGGTAGAAGGTTAGGATTATTATACATTTCCATGAAATTATAGTAATGCTTTAGGTGGCTAGCCACCGGAAGTAATTTACTTGCATATTACGTCTTTTTAGACGTGCATATAACTGATTAGGGAAGGTTTATGCTTAGCCACTCCCAATTAGGATGCATAACCCTTGACCTATATGCATGTTAAAAGAACGTTAATAACAATATGAATGGGGGGGGATATTGGTATACAAAGATAATCAAAAATTGCTACGCGATTTTTACGCGATTTTAATGTTCTACGTATTCTAATTTTTTTAATTTTTTTTTATTTTTTGGGTGTTATTATGTGGGCTGGTTTGTCCTTCGTAGAGTGGTTGAACGCCAGCCACCGTTTGATAATTGTTGAACAAAACAAAATAATACTAAAAATTATGTACCTATTCTAAACTTTAGCATAACTAACGTCTCCAATTTGTTGTTCAGCCACCCAATCAATGATATTTTGTGCTTTAGCAACATCTTCGAAATCGAGAAACCCTACATTTTTTACTTTGAATACGCGCGCGTCAACAAAGCCGTCAATATCCTCGAACATATCACGTAATGTATCTTCAGTCACTGATGCCGGGATGGTTTGTAATAACAGCGTTTTATTAGGTATACCGTAATCTTTGGGTGTCACCTCAGATTCTGAATTTGTTGAAAGATCTTCGTGTTGTCGATTAGGTTGTTGTTGTTGTTGTTGTTCAGGATTAGATTGTGATTCCGATTTGTTTCTAGCGTATTCAATGTGTAGAATTTTGTCGTAAAATTGTGTTTCGTTTAATTCGTTTAATGCGTTAATGGCTGAATCTTCATGTTTATAATTTATGAATGCTTGTCCTCGTTTCGATTTGCTTTTCCTGGCTTTGATGCTCTCAATGTCGCCGAATTTATTAAACAGATTATACAGATCAGGGGTTAGAAATTTCAGCGGTAGCCGCTCATTTAGATTATGTACATATAACGTTCTGTTTGGCATGTGAAGGAATTAGCAGTAAGCTAAGCAGAACTAAACTAAGCAGAACTATATCTCCCAGCGTTGGGCAGTGTTGGGCAGTGTTGGGAGATTTAGTTTTACTAACTGTGAAGTAGATGTCCCAAACCAAACCCATTTTTAACTTGCTAGAACTATGACGACAAACACTAAACTATTTGTTAGCTCTGCTGCAGCATCGATTGCTGGATTTTTACTAGGATACTATATACAAAATAAAAACCAAGGAACCAAGATCGAAGACTCAGATTCAGACTCTGACGAAGAGTATGATGTCGCTGACAGCGAGGGAGAGCCCTGTAAATTAGTATTAGTAGTCCGTAAAGACCTCCAGATGACAAAGGGCAAGATCGCTGCTCAATGTGGGCACGCCGCTGTTGGTTGTTATGAACGGGCTATTGAGTCCACACCGCAAAATGTAATTGCTTGGAAACAGCAAGGACAGCCTAAAATCGCTCTTCAATGCGAATCTTTACAAGAATTACAAAATTTAAAAACTAGAGCTGCTAGATTAGGTGTGATTTCTGAGCAAATCAGAGACGCTGGCCGAACACAGGTAGAGCCTGGCAGCGTTACTGTTTTAGGCGTTGGACCAGCTCCGATTTCTAAAGTAAACGAGATTACTGGCCACTTAAAATTGTTATGAAATAAATTAGTAGAGATACATACAAATGTGTACACAATTGTGTGTGTACACACGCAATTGCGGATCGCTATTTAAAAAGAATTAGAATACTATTTTATTTTTCCTTTTATGTGAATAATATTTTATTTGGTGTCGTGGGTTAAGAAGAAGTGATATCAAGTGATTTAGTAACGCTTTCTGAAACGGCGGTCAGGGAAACCGGCGCTAACAGTCTTGACATCAGCCTCAACGTTGAGACCCAAACCCTTAAGAAGATCGGCGGTTTGAGTGTCAATAATCAAACCCTGGTCGATAATAACGTCAAGAGCAGACTTATCAGGAACGTACTGATCACGACGCTCACGCTCCTCCTCCTGGAGAGCGAAGGAGACACCGTTCACAGGACCCTTAGCGATACGGCGCATGAGGTGGGAGGTGTAACCAGCGACCTTGTTACGGAGACGCTTAGAGGGAACGTATGCGACAGAGTCGATGAGACGCTTGTTGGTCTCGAAGTCAACAGTGAGACGGGGGTAGTACTTCTCAATAAGACTCTTGCTGGCTCTCTTGACGGTCTTTGTTCTAACGCGGCCCATTTTGTCAAATTAATATGCAACCTGGTTTCAAGTTCAAGAATATCACTAGTAAGCAGTAAGCACTGGGACTTCTACTAAACCGTATCATGTAATTCTAGTATGGCATTCTGTTTGTTCTCTGTGTATGTAAGTGAAAATTCAAATACCCACTCAATACATTAGGTAATGCAAATACATGCCCTATAATTATATATACTATATATTACATAATAGGGCTTGTTTCAAGTTCTTGTATTTTTAATCTGAGAAGTTGGGAGGTACGTATACCTTTACAATTCATTATCGGTTTTAAGTAATAACGCGTCCACTTCAACGGCGACTAATATTTCCACAATTCATCGCACCTCCCCTCTTTAAATTCAGAATTTAAACTATCTTAAAAAAAGATACACTTTCCCCCCTCATTTATACTAACAATTAAATAATAATAATGGGCAGAAGCGACCGGTTCGAAGTATTATGCGATAATTGTCAAACTGATTTATCGAATTTAGTCTCAATTCACTGTGCAGAATGTCCAGACGACGCATATGATTTGTGTGTACCCTGCTTCGCGAAAGGGGCACATAACAAAGATCATAAACCATGGCACGATTACATTGTAATTGAACAACAAGCGTACCCCATATTTTGTAATGATTGGGGTGCTGACGAAGAAACGTTAATGATGGAAGGACTTGAACAATTAGGAATTGGAGCATGGGAAGACATCGCAGAACATATTGGAAGACGCACTAAAGAAGAAGTGGCTGAGCACTATAAATCAGTTTATTTAGACTCCCCCAATTACCCTATGCCTCATATAATTGATCATCCTTTACTTGATGATATGGGCGAGTTTATGGAATTACGGAGGAAGAGATTAGAGAAATTCAACGCCTACCAACAATTAATTAAGACCGAGCATACTAAACCTAAACAATCGCTCGCTAGTATTCCTGCTTGTCATGAAATCCAAGGGTACATGCCTGGTCGTTTAGAGTTCGAAACTGAGGCAGAAAATGACGCGGAAACTGTTATTAAAAACATGCTTTTTGAACCTGATGATAGCGAGATTGATGTTGATCAGAAATTAGCAGCCCTTGCGGTTTACAATTCGAGATTAGAGCGACGTACTGAGCGGAAACGCACGATTTTAGAGCATCATTTACTGGATTACCGACGAATAAGCGCCATTGAAAAGAAAAAATCCAAGGAGGAACGTGAATTGATTGCTAAATTAAAGCCTTATGTCCGGTTACTTCCTAGAGAAGAGTATGCAAGGTTTGTTGAGGACATGTCCGCCGAGTTACAGTTCAGGCACCGTATTGCTGAGTTACAAGAGTACAGACAAAACGGCATTAAGACTCTTGACGAAGCTAATAAATACGAAAAGGAAAAACATGTTCGTTCTAATGCATTGTTCAGATCTACACAACCACCTGTAACTGTTAAGCACAGCTATTTTGAAGCAGAGAATCAGTCAGCTGGTGGAAGACCGTTAGAAGACGAACCTTTGACTTTGAAGTTGAAAAAGATCTCAGGAATTGCACAATTAGACGTCTCTCATTCATTATGTGCTGATTTAATAAGTCCTCAAGAACGTGCTTTGTGTACACAGCTCAGAATTGTTCCAAAATCGTATTTAGCTATTAAGGAAGCGATTATCCATTTGACGTTAAAAAACGAAACTGGTGATAGGAAAAAGCTTGTTCGAAGTTTGTTACCACAGATCGACGAGCAAAGAGCTGTGAAATTATACGATTTCTTTGTTGCCCAGAACTGGATTGCATGATATGATATGTCATGTACGTGCATATATATATGTGTGTATATGTGCGTGTATGCACATGTGAGGTTAGGGTTTGTAAATTCTATGTACTAATAGATACATATTTATATAATTCATTGATGCATTTTATTGAGGAAAAGTTCACAAGCCTTTCTCAAATTCTCATTAGCTTCTTCGTTCTGAACAACCTGCTCAAGTAAATGACTTTGTAGTTTATCCTTTAATTGCGGACTCTTTGTGGATTTCGTAAACAAATTAAACACTTGACGTAACTGGTCAGGGAATTCAGGGCTAGCAACTTTTGAATGTCTAATTGGTAATGTGATTTGCATAAACTCGGTTTCTGCATTTACAGGTAAAGTTTCTAAAACGTGAGTGCATAAATAGCCACGTTTAAGTCCAGAGAATTCATCGAATAGGGCAAGGGTTTTGAACCCAAATTCCATTAACATATTGTCAGATTTAGAGAATTGAGAAAGAGCAGCGTCGTAAACAGCAAGGGCAACATCACCACGGAGAGCAGGATTAGAATCAGGATCACCTAAAAGATCAATGTTGATTTCAGGAAGGTTCTTAATCTCAGTAGCGGCTTCTAAATCTTTACTTGTCAACTCAGTGCTGTCGTTGTCTTTATCTTTGTCATTGTTACTGCGGTTCTCAATTTGTTCCTCCTCTTTAGCCTTAGTCAACCCTAAGATCTTTCTACGGGCAAGAATCTTAGCAACATAAATCAATTCTAAACGCATATACTCAAGCCATAAAAATTGAGACTCAGGATTGAATCTTAAACCTCTTTGTAAAACTGCACGCCCCTCAGGAACACTGCTGTTTTCTTCTACCTGGAATTTAGCCACATAAACCCAAACCTCAGGATCACGAGGGTGTGTTTGCAAAATTTGGGCCAAAGCCTTTTTAACAACATTAACACTTTGATGTTTATGAGCATATTCAACTAATTTTATCCATAATTTCAGACTTGCAGGGAACTTTTTAGTTCCTCTTTCTAAAGTAAACACAATTCTCCTTCGACCGGCGTAATCACTTACTGATTTTTTGTTTCCGAGTTTCAAACGTTGAATTCTTAATTGTCTCAATCTATCGAGTTTGTTTTCGAACTCTGCGTAGTTAATGAAATCTTGAGGTTGGACAGTTCTACTTAGAAGTTTGTGTTCAAAATCAGTACGTCTCTTCATAATTTGAGAGAGTTCCTTTTGTTCGAAAATTCCACGATCTTTAAGATCTTTGATTTCTTTAACGGAATTCTCTAAATAGTACCGAACTCTGTCACTCATGTTAGGTGTAGATGTTTTTGGTTTCTGGAAAAAATTATTATATAACCGAAATTTTATGCACGAAAAACAGGTAGTGTGTAATCCACTATATAATGGTGTGTCATCTGCAGTCTACGGTGTGAGCGTGTGAGCGCTTAGTTTTGCAGTCTACAATGTGAACGCTAACAAACATTTCACCATGTAGTATGTACTAGATCCATACTAGTTATTTATGCACGTATACAAATCATCATTCAGAGTGTAGTTACTTGAAATGGTGTTTAGCTACTTTAAATGTGGTTACTAAATAAACAACACATGTTCTTGTCAATCACATGCACGACTAGTACGACAGATTTTACAATCTATATACCGTATATTTCGATTAATAACATTTCTAAAGTAGGTGGATATGTATCAGATTTGTTCATTAAAAAGATCCACTTAACATTTATAGAAACGATTGTTTTATGGTTTGTTAAGGTTAGTT
Source organism: Starmerella lactis-condensi (assembly GCA_030568935.1). Lineage (NCBI taxonomy): Eukaryota > Fungi > Ascomycota > Dipodascomycetes > Dipodascales > Trichomonascaceae > Starmerella > Starmerella lactis-condensi. The sequence goes on from JAJMJH010000062.1 coordinate 22,056, forward strand.
CATATAGTTCTTTTCTTTTCCATTAGAAAGAAAAGGAAATGAATTGCATTCTTATGCATTTAGATCTAATTAACAACCACCGGTCTGCTGATTAAGAGCTTCGATAGTATCTTGGTCCTCCATTGATAAAGAAGTAGGTGTATCCTCGTTACTGACTCTTTCACCATCAAACATGAAGCGGAGCGCATTCATATCTTTACCAGTACGTTTGCAGAAGGCCTCCATGACACGTTTCAATTGGGTCTTGGTTTTAACTTTGAAGGATATTTCCGTGGTTCCGTCAGTGACTCTGATACTCAAAGTATCGTCGTTTTGAGGAGCGTCGCCACTTTCGGGCTTAACGGGGGGGGGGGAAGTAGCACCGGTGGGGGTAGCAGCAGCGGGGGGGGAGTTAGGGGCGTTTTCAGCGTCAGACATGATCTTAGTATGTATCAAATGACGAGGATTGAATAAGCGTTGGGAGGTTTAACTGGGTAGTGTGAGTTCTTAAATATGGATAGTTAGATGGTTGCTTGAGGGGGTGAAAAATTACTCTGATCCTGATTGTGAGTTGATGAAATCAATTAAAAATCAGTTCTGAACTATGAAATATGAACTTGGAGGCGTTAAACTGTGTAGACGTGTGTGTGGGTGTGTTTGTGTCTACAAACACTTCTATTGAACCTTTGTACATAGTTTTTCTGTATTTAAGTTAATTATAATACTCCTCTCGTTTAAATTTGTGCATTTCAGAATCATTATATTTAGATCTATGACTTCTATATTAAGACATTAGTATTCACACGTTATTACTACTTCTGGGGGTACACCACATCAGTATGTTATCTAGTACGTCATAGTGGGATCTTTTTGTTGCTTTGAATTTTTTTTTGGTTTTTAGTTACATACCCATGAGCCCGAGTTCCAATCATTAGTTAACACTTACATATACGTACTTTTACTACCTGTTCCAATCGATCGTCTTTTACCCGGGGTGCATACGGGGTGGTATGTAATCCCCACATTCTAGGGAACAGTTCCTTATTACTGGGTGCCTGCTTGCAAAGCCTCAACTATACTCAACCCTAACGGGTGATTACGAGGTGCATAAGACACGAGGATTGGAAAAAGTCAATATGTAGTTTAGAAGTCGTCGTTATACACGTTTGAAATATATAAATATAAGCAAATATACAAATATATACTTAAGTAAAGAAGTGATTTGCAGATACGGCTCTTATACCTCGTAATTATTGTTAAGTATACAAAATAACCACAATGTGTGGATTATCCACATACATACTACTTACTATACATCTATTCTATACTCTTCCACCATTTAACTACATCTTTGTTTTATCTACATTTGAAAAGCAACACTTCGTCGTTTAGAATTACCTTCGTAAAGAAAATTGATCGTATCGGGGATCTTCTCCGAATTTGTCAATCTCGAAACTACAAGTAATAGGGAACTTTGTTACTGCCAATTTTTTTCGAATTTCGTTTAAATAAGATCTCGTAAGATATGAAAACTTACTTGAATCAATTAGCTCAAAAACACCCAAGATCAGTCTTTACGTTGTGGAGACGTTACCAACAAGGTATATGTAAACGTGCTCGTTTGAGGCTCATTAAATAAAGCAATTGTTGATCAAGTGTTTTAAAATAAAAAACACCCTTTAATGCCATATAAAGTTCAATTCAACTAATCAACTATAAACCATTTAGCTTTATAGTATATATATCCACAATTGATCTAACCTCCACTATATATACACATCTACATAATAATTGCTCTTAACCAAAGTCAATAAATTTATGACCCACTTTTACGCTTAGTTCCTGACCTCCAACGCATGTCATTGTCGAATGGATAATAATACTACATTGATGTTTTTGTGCATATACACACTATATATATATATATAGATCATATATATAGAACATAGAACATAGATACTTTGATCTATACCCATACTAAACTTCACCCAACTGAATTCTCAAGCCCAAATTATTCACTCAATGTTAAATTTCATTAAAACTGATCAAACTCCGACAAAAATTTCACTCGGATTCGACGTGCGTTCACGAATTGAGGTACACTTATTGTATTATGGGCTAATGGCCTATAACGTCAATATAGCATGAAAACAAGAAACAAGCAATCAATAACCAGCTATGAATTTCGATCGATCTTTAAAATTAATTCCCTAATAACAACTAAACAATTATCAATATCTCAATTTACCACCCCCAACCACATTCAAACTCAACTTAAGAGCAATCCCCAATCCCACACGCGGGCCCAACAGTAAGCTTACGTTCTGAAAAACTGCTCGTAAAAGAAACCGAACCTTACCCACGTGCATATGATATACGGCCCCAATGGCTGCAGACCACGCATTATATGTGAGAGGGTTAGGGGTTTTATACCCTAGGCAATTTGCTATATCTACCTCGATCCCACCCCACTACCGAACTAACAAACTACTCACCCCAAACTTCAGTAAAAGCCTATCAACTTGACCTGAAATTCCATATTAGCATGAACGGAACATTAGCAGAACCCATTATGGCACCGTCGCCTAACCGGTTCCAGAAATACTCCTCGTATTTGTGGGCACCTCAATACGGTGAGTCTACGCAAAGTCTTTGGTCATCGTCGCAAATGCAGCCCAGCAGCAATATTTGGGGACCACAAGTAAGAACTCAACTACCATCGCAAGATTCGAATAATTTTAATGCTGCCACACCTGTACAGTCTAAAAACCCGGCACTACAAATTCAAAATCAGAAACCTCAACCCCAATCCATTCACAGTCATAATTACCCCTACCTCTCTCCCGAAAAATCGGGATTTTATTCCCCTGAATCTTCTTACCATCTTGTTCCGTCTTCCCACTATCTTGAAGAACGTAGTTTAGTGTCCCCCCCCCCCTCTCCACCTACATTCACAGACAAGACTTTAATTCAGGCTCAGATCTCAAGAATGCAGGCAAGGTTACAAACACCCGAGGACACTATAACCACAATTTCCCCCACATGTGGCCCCCTTTATTTAGTTAAATTCAAGAGTGACAGGGTCAATGTGTTCACTGCCACCGGAACCGCTGTATACCAACCCGGTGATTTTGTCATGGTGGACGCTGATCGTGGTAAGGACCTTGGCACTGTTATTAGTGCCAACATTTCTAGATCTGAGGCTGCATCTTTGAAGCATAAACACTACATGGATCGTCACCAAGCTCTGCATGCTAATTCGTCAGCTGCTTCTCCTCCTCCTCAACAACAGGGTCCTAATGTATATACTCCCAAACAGATCCTGTCGTTAGCTACTGAGAGCGAGATTGCTGACATGGCCGCTAAAACCAGTGATGAAGCTACTGCTGTGCAATTGTGTAATCGCAAGAGCGTTGAACGTCAACTTGATATGTTTATTGTTGACGCTGAGTACCAATGGGACAGAAGAAAGCTTACCTTTTTTTACGTTGCTCAATCTCGTGTGGATTTCCGCGAATTAGTTCGTGAGTTATTTAGAATCTACAAAACGAGAATTTGGATGTGTGCTACTTCTGCTCGTTCTTAAATATAGAGGGAAATTTGAAAAGAAGAATGATGATGATCAGCGTCTTCTTTTGATATCCTTGCGGTGCTAACTAAACCCTGAAGAGAATGAACAAAACAAAAAACTATATGGAATTTAATACAGGACATCACACACCACAGTGGTACACAGTGAGGAGCACAATTGCGCAGATTGTTAAGCAAATTTGAATAGTATAAAATTGTACATAAGTAAATAGTTAGAAAATTACTGTTCAAAATGAAAGTCCCACAGTATTAATATTAGTATTGAAAACGATATCTATATTTGTATTTGTAAGTGGAATGTGGACGTATTGTCTGAACTTATGCGTTATATTTCTTTATGGGAATTGTAATGCACCCCTACCCTAAAAACGCGTCGCCATACCCCTTGACAACAATGCCACATATTCTAACTTCATTTTATACCCCCCCTAATTTAAAAACACGTAAATGTTTTAAACAAACAAAAAATCTTAATACATTAACGCATATACGAATCGATTTATCTAGATCTGTATTCATTTCAACCCCCCTGAAAGAGAATATTGACATTTTCATGGGTTAGGTCATGTATGCTAGTACGCGTTTTTCGTATGGTAAGCAACATACCAGCTAAGAGAATCATTATACACCACACACAACACACACTGCCGCTTTAGACCGTTTTTTCTAAAGTGAAGAAATGGCTGACCATAGGTTGAGCCAAATCTCTACAGCGAGTAGTAATAATTCGAAACGTGGTAAATCATATATTGGCCCCTGGCAACTAGGCAGAACGCTAGGCAGCGGATCATCAGGCCGGGTGCGGCTTGCCAAACATTCAGAAACCGGCCAACTAGCAGCGGTTAAGATCGTCGCGAAGTCGCAGTTTGCAAGTCAGAAACCTGGTCACCGCAAAACGCCTGAAAGCTACGGAATTGAACGCGAGGTTATCATTATGAAACTTATCGAGCATCCTAATGTCATGGCTTTATATGATGTTTGGGAGAACAAGGGTGAGCTTTACCTCGTTTTGGAATACGTTGAAGGTGGCGAACTTTTTGACTACCTCATTTCGAGAGGGAAGCTCTCAGAGTCTGAGGCTATCCACTACTTCCGACAAATATGTTTTGGTGTTGACTACTGCCATAAGTTCAATATCTGCCACCGTGATTTGAAACCGGAGAATTTGTTGTTGGACAAATATCGGAATATTAAAATCGCGGACTTTGGTATGGCTGCTTTGGAGTCGGACGAAAGGCTGTTAGAAACAAGTTGTGGATCACCTCACTACGCATCCCCGGAAATCGTTACTGGGAGGACGTATCATGGAGCTCCTTCGGATATTTGGAGTTGTGGTATCATTCTGTTTGCATTATTAACTGGGCATCTGCCTTTTGATGACGATAACATTAGACACTTGCTAATGAAGGTGCAGTCTGGCAAGTATAGGATGCCTCATTCTTTGTCTTTAGAAGCAAGAGATCTCATTAGTAGAATGCTAGTTGTTGATCCTTCGAAGCGTATTACCATGCCTGAGATCTTGCGTCATCCGCTTCTGAGAAAGCACCCTAGTTCTAAGGTGCCATTAGAGAATCTCAGCAAGTCAACAGCACGTCTAAATGTTTCTCAGCCAGTCACGAAGATCGATAAGGATATTTTGCTCAACTTACAGACTTTATGGCATCATGACCCGCGAGAAACTTTAATTGCTAAATTGCAGTCTCCGGAGCCCAACGTCGAGAAGACATTCTATGCACTGCTTATGAAGTTCAGGAAGAAACATGGCGGTAACGAACGCAATATCCTGCCGAGAAACAAGTCGGTTAATTCTTTAAAATCCTTGAATTCGTCGCGGTCTATTAAGTCTTTTGCATCTAATAAATCGATAAACCAACGCCCAGCATCTATAAGGTCTGCTTTGTCGGGAAGATCTAATATATCGCTGAGGAGTAAGAGAATGACCCAAAGAAGAAGTCCTCAAAAGAACAGACATGAGCAAAGACGTTTATCCGTGAATACTGAAGATGCTATACAGACGAATGCTTTTGCTGATATGCTTGAAAGGGCTTTTAATCCTTCTTTGACAACTGCAAGAGCTAATAATGAGGTGCGTGCGATTTCGAACCCCAATCCTGTCACTAATAATGAAACCGTGTCTTCTTCATTGGCTACTTACACTCCTCAAAAGAGAATCATTAGTGCACCCGCACCGAACATTGGACCTGGGTATACTAGCGCGTTTGGGAACACCAGCATTAGAAGCAGAGACAGAGAAAGAGACAGAGAAAGAGAAAGGTACGCTAGTATGGCTGATGATAAGGATAAGAATAGAGAGAAGCAAGTGGAAAACATTGTTCCGCCGAATGCTCCTAAGATTGGAAGCACTTCTTCTAGTAATAACATTTCTACAAGATCCTCTGATGAGAAGTCATATTTGTTGCCGATGATATTCGAAGAGGAAAGATTTGAAGATCAGATTCGCGACGAGATAATTGACAAGGTTGAAGTAATTAGCGAGGATGTTGTTGGATATCATAAGTCAAAGGAACCAGTTGCTGCTCCACGCAGAGAAGCTCCTAAACCTCCTGCAAGTAGCGGCTCCGCTTTAACAGGTCCCAATTTAAATGGCAGCAGTAGCTCTGCATTCACTGGACCTAAGATGCCAAGCCCAGCCTTAGAGTCTCCGGTTAGTCCGTTACTTGATGGCCCCCCTCCTCATTTAGAACTTCCTAATTTGGGAGGGTCTGCTGATCTAGTTTCTCAGGCTCCTACTGGACCTATGTCTTCCACTGAAACTTTTGAAACTTTCAAATCGGCACCTACCGATTTTATTGGCATGTTTTACCAGTCTGATTCTAGCAAGACTACCAGAGAGACTACTAGTGATGCTAGTACGGGACGTAGAACTCCAAGTGGTCCAAGACCGCAACGGAAACCTGTCCCTATTTATATTGATGACCCAGATTCATACAATCCTAATGCCAAATCAGCACCGACTACACCTAGTGCTGCAAAACACCCGTTACAGCCAATCAATCCAGCCAATCAACCCGCGAAACCTGCTGCGAAGACATCATCGGATCCTTATGAACAGCTGATTGTACCTAAGAACAATCGCCAGATAGAGGCTTCTCGAGAACTTAAATCGCGAACACTTAAGCAACCTCCTAAGGAGAAATCTAACTGGATCCGAAGACTGACGCCAAGTTTGAACCCACGTAAGGCTAGTAAGCCAACATCCCCTGTCACTGATACCACCAAGCTTGAAGCTAATAAGGAGAATGCACCTGCTTCTCCTACATCTAATGAAGAACCAAGACAGAATTGGGTCATGAAACTATTCTCAAGCGCTTCGCATGCACAAACGAAGGTCATGTATGCAACTCAACCTACATTCACGTTAAGAACAGTGTTGATCGATACCTTCAGAAAGTGGACTAAGTACGGTCTGGCTATTCATAATGACAAGACACGCACTAAGCCGTTTACAGTTACTATCCTACCTTCGAACTCATTGCGTTTGAGTTCCGCTAAGATCGAAGTACAAATTGTGAGAAAAACTCCTGTTTTATCTGCGATTAAGTTGATTTATAGAAAGGGTTCCAGAAACAGTTATCAAACATTTGCTAACGAGGTTGAGAGCAGGCTTCGTGAAATGAAGGTTATTCTTTGACTTTACAAAACTCACCATCTTATTCATTGCTATTAAGACATTTAATATGTACTTACGTATAATTATTTTTTTCATAAAAACGTGAAAGAATACAAAGTGTCTACAAACAGAATTAATGTTGCCAGTTTTACATTCCACTCGAAGCTGTCAATTATATTCCGGTGTCAACCACCTAAACAAAATAGTTGGAATTGTAGGAGAATAGCAACAAGAGTTAAAGTATATCCTCTATTAGTCACGTAAGTACGTAATGGTAAGAGGTCGTATACTTATATGTAATGTAGTCCGAGTCTATCTCGTATATGTTGTTATAGTTGTT
>JAJMJH010000063.1:0-28506 GCA_030568935.1 Starmerella lactis-condensi
ACACAGTACACACAGTACACACAGTACACACAGTACACACAGTACACACAGTACATATACAGTACAGTACATAGTGGATATATATTGTATGATATTATGATCTATGCATTCGATTCAGTTTCTAAAAAGACAGTAAAGAACTACCAGATTCATTAGAAGCTGTTTCGAAATAACTATAAATAGTAGTGACCGCCAAAAGAATACCAGTACCCGAGCCCAATGCACCTAATAAATCAGAAGTTACTGAAAGAAGACCAATAGCGGCACCACCTAAAGCAGCAGCAGTAGGAATAAGCACCTTCAACTCACGGTAAGGAGAGCTGTTAGATCCAACAATAGTAAGTTCCTGTTCACGGAACTGACGAGCAACATCACGAGGACCAGTATTGCTTACATCTAACCACAATCTAGAGAACCCAGCGCAAACAGTCAAAACAAACAATACGTAAACAAAAGTCTTTGTAGGATCAGCACGAATATCAGCCCAAGAAGCAGGAGGTTGTATGTAGTAACACAAACCGCGAATGGCTGTAAGCTGGCCATTGCCGCTCTTGTTAGCCTCCCAAACACCTAAAACACGGGTGAAAATAGTATTAGGCCAGTGAGAAAACATGAGCTGGGACAACATAACAACGTTTTGGGTTAATGCACTCTGGAGCATAATTGGAGTGTTAGAAGTGTAAAAAAGACGAATAGGGAACTTGCCGACATTGCCCTTATTTTTCTCGCTACGAACTGGCAACTCAACCTTCAATGTTTGCAAGTAAACAACCACATAGAACAAACCAACAGTGACTAAAGTTTGGGACATGTTGGGCAAGTTCTTTCTAGTGAAGGCCTCGATCAAAGCGCTCTTCTTGTTCTTCCTAGTAGCAACTAAGTGAACAAGAGCAACAACAGAGCCTTCAAATTCAGCACCTTTTGATCCAGTGATAACATTAGGTGAGAAACATCTCCACACAACTTGTTCACAAGTATTCGTAGCGACAAAAAGTGATGTTCCAGAGCCCAAACCGTAACCTTTTTGCAATAATTCGTCGAGCATAATCACGATGAAAGCAGCGAAAACCAACTGCAAAATAAGAAGTAAACAGACACCAGTGCCAAGCTGGGAAGGTACACCGTACATACCGGTCATCACATAAACAGTAGACTGACCGATTGACAAAATAAGGGCCAAAAACTTCTGGGCGCTTTGTAAAAGCTCGCGGTCTTGCTGGCTGTCAGTGTTAACCTCGACAAGACCAGTGGAAAGAAGCAACTGGAAGACCATGCTACTGGACATAATGGGGGTAATTCCAAGCTCCATAAGTGTACCTCTGTTGGACGCGAGCATCATACGAAGCCACATAATAGGGTCACTAGAGTCTGAGCTAACAATACCGTAGAGAGGAATCTCGCTCATGACCAGGAAAATAAGAAGCACCACAGCGGTCCATAATAGTCTCTGGTTAAAGGGAATTTTCCTTTGGGGGGCAATAACACCGGGGAGGTAGGGAGCGAAGGGGCTCACCAAGTCTAAAAAGCGTACACCTGCCATGTAAGCCGTATGCTTGTAAGTTACACGTTAACAGTAATGACTAGACATTGAAAAATGTGGTTAGGTAATCAGTCATGCGTTGTCGCTTATGTACGCGGGTACACCTTGACATGTACTTAGCACGATGTTGTAATGGTGGTGTATATGTTCGTCTGCTAGTATTATTATTAGTTTCGTACCTTGTTTTTAGGATGTACATGTTTAACTACCCATTTACCTATTTATGTACCTATTTACGTACCTATTTACCTACCCACTTATTCATTTACTTACTACCCAATACTTACTTGTTTGCCCACTTACGTACCTATTTACTTCCCACCTCCCACCTACACACCTACACACCTATTACTTACGCACTTCTTACGTACATACATACCTAACAAGCATGTCAACAGACGTCTCCACATTATCTTTAGAACAGCTGGCACAAATACGTAAACAGTTCGAAGCTGAGATCGATAATTTAAGCGACAGTTCTATGAAACTGCGCCAGGCTTTAGCTCGGTTTATGGACTGTTCTCAAAGTGTACAAGCAGCTAGCGAACAGTCACAAACTGGTGAAGAGATCATGGTCCCATTGACTGCTAGTTTGTACGTGCCGGGTAAAATTGCCGATAATAATAATTTTATTGTAGACGTTGGGACTAATTATTTCATTGAAAAGGACGGACCAGATGCTGTTAAATTCTTTAATCAGAAGGTGGAATCTCTTAACCAGAATATTGTGGATCTTGATAAACTTTTAGGTGAAAAGGTGGCGACGTTGTCTAATATTGATTCTGTTTTTAAGCTGAAATATGCAGAAGCTCAAAAAAATAACCCTGCTAAATAATTACATTTTGTTTACTACTATATAGATTATACATGGTTGTGGGTTGTGGTGTGTGTGTTGGTTAGTGTGGTGTGGTTCCTGAACGCCGTATCATGTAACCACGCCATATCACGTAACTACGCCGTATCACGTAACTACGCCGTATCATGTGGCCCAATTGAACAGCAGACACAAGTACCGCTTAAATACTGTTTATTTATTTAGTATCAAAAGTTATTGTTACTGGTCCGTCATTCACAAGTTCAACATCCATCATAGCCCCGAATTTACCGTCCTTGACGTCATCCATTTTATTAGGCATCTGACTACCAATCAGCTCCTTGACTTTATCATATAAGGCAATTGCGTGCTCACCTTTAGCAGCACCATGGAAATCGGGTTTAGTTCCTTTACTAATTTTAGCAAATAAAGTGAACTGAGACACACAAAGAACTTGACCTCCGATTTGAACAACGTTTCTTTTCCACTGCTTATCCTCCTCATCGGGCCATAATTTCAATGATGTAATTTTTTTAGCGATAAGCTCACAGTCTATGGGTGTGTCTTCTGGTCCGACACCAATTAAAGCTACTAATCCTTTGTTTATAGAACTAATGACCTCGTTATCTACTGTTACACTTCCTCTTTTTACTCTTTGTAGAACTAGACGCATGATAAGATCTTAGTAACGCGGTACGTACGTATCTAACTCTATGCGTATCTAACTATGTATATGCATGAGTAGATATGCGCAGGTCACGTAAGGTAAATAGCTCTCATAAGTTCACATTACGTATATTGGGATTTGAGTAAAGATCATACTTTTTCGAACCAGTCCGTAGTAAATATTCAATTGTCGTGAAATCACGACGGTTTAGTTTTCTTCCCTTATCGAATTCCGATCTAGTGAATTTAATGAAATTGGGTTTAGCATTGCCTTTGGAAAAACATGCACGTATACATTTCCTATATAAAGATATGACTTCTCTTTGAACACCACTATATTTCACCATTCTTCTCGCATATAGAGAGGTATCTAGTTACCTGATCTGTTCTCTTTCTCGAAGCGTCAAGTATTATTAAGAACTCGATCGAAGCAGCGTATGTAAGTGTGTGTACGTAATCCAGCTAAAAAAAAATTCCTGCATTTGACGCCGCCAATGAGGTACAGCCTGTTTTGAATAAACACTACGATTCTACACTTCAAAACAATCATTTTCCATACTTAAAAAAATTTTCGGTTTTCCGCAATCAATTCTAAATACTCTATACAAATAATCTATTTTGTTCAAACGACTCAATCTAATTAACCCTGTGTCCCCACCCTGCAGACCACTTCCAGAAAGGTTAATTTGTACACAAAGGCTAGGGTTATGCACATGTAAAATTAATAACCCAAAAAAAAAATTATAAATTTTCCATATAAACCCACCCTTCCCCCCCCCAACTTAACTTAATCCAACTACCGAATTTTCCAATGCCGTACGTTTATTTTTCCAGTGACGAAGATGCTAAAGAGTCTAGATTCCAAGAAAGAATCAACAACCGCAGACAATCTAAGAACAAGTCTAATAAGCCTGCCCGCGCTGGTGGCATTGTAAAGAAAAGCTCTAAACCTCAAAGCGAGTTGAGCAACGTAAAATTCAGCAAACAAGCCCTTCGTGACGAGGCTGCTGAGCTTTTTGATCTTTATAACCAAGTCACTGACTTAGATCTTAACGAGATCAAGTCTGATTCTGACTTCCTTGCTTTCCTTGTTGACGCTGTGCAAGGTCTTATTGATCGTATGGAGGTTATCCGCGAGCTTGCTGAGGGCAAACGCCACCGTGAGCTCCGTGAGGCTCTTACCGAGCACATTAATGCTACTGCTGACCTCCTTGATGAGATAAGCATCCACCTCCAATTGAGCTATGATAATGACGTTTCTATTTCTGACTCTGAGTCTGATTCTGAGTCTGATTCTAACATTGAGGATGTCGAACTTATTGAGGACAATTCTGATGTTTCTAGTACTTCTTCTTCTTCCGACTCTGATTCCGAATCTTCTGACTCTGAGTCTGAGTCAGACAGCGATGCTGATTCTGAAGACAACGAACTTGAGATTGATATTAATGACGAGAGTTTAGATTCTGACGATGTTGCCGAATTCCTTGCTAATATTGAAGAGGAAGAGAGTTCTAGTTCTAGTTCTAGTGAGGACGAGAGTAATGACCGTTACGAGTTAGCAACTATTGGCTTAGACAATGATACATCTGACGGTACATCTGATGACACATCTAGTGGTACCTCTGACGGTACCTCTGACGGTACCTCTAGCGGTACCTCTAGCGGTACTTCCGACTCTGAGTCTGAATCTGACTCTGATAACAATATTATTATTGACGAGGAGATCACCTCTGAGAGTTCTCAATCTGAGGACAGTGAGGTAGACTCTGATGATGACATTATTATTATTGACGACACAGCTAACGATTACAGCGCTAGTTCCGACTCTCAAAACGAATCTGAGTCTGACAGCGATATCTACTACTAATTTATTTGTACTTATCATACTTTTTTAATTTCAAAGTATTGCAATTGTTACTTAAGTAACTAAATGCTGAGTAGATTCTGTGTCTTCTATGCGTATCACTGTGCATAAACGCATTACTGCGTTCTATGCTATCACTACGTGTGCGTTCTATAAATTTATATGTGTGTAAGTAAATATCAATTTTCCATAGTGACTTTGTAGTTAGTTTAGCATGTACTGCTATATGCTTACTATATAGATATTGGGTACCTATATAACATATGTAAGCATAGTATTGTTTACTATATAATTACTATACTACCGTTGCGACCTGCTTACTATGGTAACTGTAAGTGAAAAAATCGAATCGATCCACCAGGAAATCGCCCGCACTCAGAAAAACAAAGCTACTGAGTACCATATCGGTTTGCTAAAAGGCAAACTCGCTCGTCTGCGGCAACAGCTTTTAGAACCCCCCCCCGGTTCTTCAGGTTCAGCAGGCCAAGGTTTCGAAGTTGCTAAAGCAGGCCACGCACGAGTAGCGTTAGTTGGTTTCCCCTCAGTAGGTAAAAGTTCACTGCTTTCTAAAATCACTAAAACTAAAAGTGAAGTTGCTAGTTATGCCTTCACAACATTAACCAGTGTTCCTGGTGTTTTAGAATACGACGGAGCAGAAATCCAGATTCTGGATCTTCCTGGTATTATCGAAGGAGCAGCGGAAGGCAAAGGACGTGGCAGACAAGTCGTTTCTACTGCTAGAACTGCTGACCTCATCCTGATGGTTTTAGACGCTACTAAACCTGAATCTCAGCGTGAGATCCTTGAATACGAGTTAGAAAGCGTTGGTGTTAGACTTAATAAATCGCCTCCTGATGTCGACATTAAACCGAAACTCACTGGTGGTGTCAAAGTGACTTACGTACAACCACCAGAGCATTTAGACGATAAAGTGGTTGCTGGGTTGTTAAGGGAGTATAAAATCATTAATGCTGACGTTTTTGTTAGAGATCCATCGATTACTATTGACGAATTCATCGACGCAATTAACTATAAGCACCGATCTTACATTCCCTGTTTGTATGCGTTTAATAAGATCGATGCGGTGTCTCTTGAGGAAACTGATAGGTTAGCAAGACTTCCGAACTCGGTTGTTTGCTCTGTACAAGAGGATTTAGGATTAGAAGATGTTAGATTGAGAATATGGGACTTGTTAAGGCTGAATAGAGTCTATACTAAACCTAAGGGTAGTAAACCAGATTTGTCTGAACCGATTATTGTTAGACAAAAGAGAAGTACAATTGAGGATGTGTGTAATGCAATCCACAGGGAGTTTAAAACACAGTTTAAGTACGCAATGGTTTATGGAACTAGTGTTAAGCATTCCCCACAGAAATGTGGGTTAGGTCATAAGGTTCATGACCAAGATGTGGTAACATTGTTTACAAAGTAACCACACTAATGTACAAGTGTTGCTTAATCAGTGAGTGTTTATACTGAATAGTTACTTATGTGGTGTAGATAATAGGTGTGGTTATAACAGTGTATGTTACCTAAGGTCTAACCACTTGTTACTTAATAAGTCTATTGTTTACAAAGTACCACACTGTACTTACCACATTGATTACACGACCACATGTTGTTAGTAAAGTACCACACTCATTACAACCACAATTATGTGCATTATTTAGGTTTAATGTTTAACTTATCAAGTTCTGTTTTGGCTTCGTTGATTTTAGTTGCCAAATAAGGAGATCCGCCACGATCAGGATGGTTTAAAAGCATAATTCGTCTATGTGATTCCTTTAATTTTGCCTGTGTTAATGTGCTTTCTCGTAAATTGAGGATTTGAAGTGCTTCTTTTTTGTTCATTTTATCGCCAAAACCGCCCATATAAAAACCACGAGGTCCCGATTTAGTGAATGCTAATTTAAGAGCGTAAAGTCCTGTTAAACAGCAAATTGCAGTGAAATATGGCCGTTCTTTAGCGTACTCTTTTAACGTCATTTTAGGACTCATTGTGGTTAAGTGATGTTATGTTATGTTATTAGTGTTAGTATTAGTATTAGTATTAGTCAATGGTATTATAAATCCTGAAATTTCAGTCCACTTTTTTTTTTTACTCCCACATTATAATTTTCCTTACCTTTACCTAAGACAAAAAAGGAAAAAAAAAAAAATTAGAACGTAAACAAGTTAAAGTTACGTTAATAACAAAAAACAAGGTTCAATGCGTGTAGAAACTTGTCACTTTTGTTCATCACCAGTCTACCCTGGTCATGGCATCCAATTCGTAAGAAACGATGCCAAAACATTCAGATTCTGCCGGTCTAAATGCCATAATAACTTCAAGATGAAGCGTAATCCTAGAAAGCTTAAATGGACTAAAGCATTCCGTAAAGCTGCCGGTAAAGAAATGGTCGTTGATTCTACTTTGGCGTTCAACCAGCGTCGGCATGTACCTGTTAGATATAACCGCGAGACCGTTGCTAAGACATTGGAGGCTATGCGCCGTATTGAAGAGATCCGCAGACGCCGTGAGCGCGCGTTTTACCAAAACAGAATGCGTGGCAATAAAGAGAGACAACTCGAATTGGATCGTAAACTTGTGGAGGCTAACCCTGAATTGCTCCGTCGTAGAGAAGTCGAATTACGTAGAGCTCAAGAGAAACGTGAGGCTGCTGAACTTGCTGCTGAAGAAGCCGACGAAGCTGAGGAGGCTGATGACGTTGATTCCGAAGCAAGTATGGAGATCGACGAGTCAGAATCACAGTCTGATGAAGAGAAGATTCCAGTTATGGCTAAACGGAAGGTTAAAAAGAATCGCATGCATATTTGATTTTTAAGTTTTTAATTTTATTTATTTAGATATTTCGTTAATGATGATTTGAGTTCATTTAGTGTTTATAATCTTGTGTGATCGGGTGTATGTGCTTACGATGTGGATACTTGTGGGACTTACCGGAAAACAAAATGACTGACGACTGATGACTGATGACTGATCGGGTCCGATTGATTGGTTGATCGGGTGTGGTGTTTTTTTTGACAGGTAAATGACAGAAATTTAGGGGTTAGTATGTATATAAACCTAAGAACTAGTTAAGTTCGAATATAATAATAATAAACAAATAAATTTATTGCTTCATCGGTGATCTGGCTTTGAAATTTAGTTTAAACTATATGCGGCGTTTTTTAATTTTTTTGTTTTTTTTTTCTTAATATCGCGATCGTAAATCACGTTACTACCTCGCTTAGCGGTAAGAGTTTATTAGGGTTTTTCGTCAGCAGGTTTAAAATCCACCGAATCGAACATCCTACCGCATTTCTTACCACACCTCTTACCAAACCCACCACATTTATTTCTTTTAATAATGGAAGTTTTCCCTAGTATGTTAAAAAGTATCCCCAACGGCGAAGTCCAGTTCTACGCCCGTGTTTTAAAATCCACTGCTCAATTCTTGACTGTTCAAGATCTTCATAACAACGAAGAAGTCGAAGTCCAAACTGAGTCCGGTGTCCCCGTTTTAGACGCTAATAGCATCGCTCAGTTCTTCGGTGTTGTTTCCGATTCTAAAGTCGTTATTAACAGTGCTCGTGAGATCACCGACAAAAACGATTTATTTGTTTTGTTATCTGCTGACAAAATGGCCTATATTTACAATTTGAATACTTACAGTTTGGCCATTGCCCAGCAAAAACTGGTTTGTTAATTTCTTATGTACACCTAACCCTATTTAAGAACCACACCACCAATTAGTAATAGAATTACCACACCACATATGTATAGACATGTATACACAGATGAATAGAATGCTTTCGCGCGTAAGTACAGTTAACTTAGTATGTGCACTTTCTGCGGGAATACGGGTACTATCTTGAACTGTATTATGTAGTGGTTACAACTACACGATACCGTTACCACAATACACTGTACTGTGTATTACTAAGATATCCACAATTCAGGCCTTCCACATTGATGTTCAAGCACCTTCGGAACCATGGACTTGTTTACACAGTTTTAGCCACTTCCATTTTCGGATTTGTCCTGCAAACTGAAATGCTTCAAAAAGTGTCTAAACAAGGCTATCAAAACCCGTTTTTCACAATGCTTATAACACACTGTTTCATGCCTCTATTGCTTCCACTTCAAGTTCTTGCCACGTGGAATTGGCGTGACCACACATTCAAAAGTCATTGTAGAAAACACTTTCAAAGTTTAATACAGTTTGCACGCACTCTACCTGCCTTTCAGACCTATCAATTCTCCGTATACAAATACCTCCTTAGAACAGGTTTGATCTTAGCATTGGCAGTTAATTTAGCCGGCGCTAGTTGGTACATTGCAATCCAATTATCATCAGCTTCTGATGTCACTGCTATTTATAACTGTTCAACGTTTTTCGCTTACGGTTTCAGTATTTTACTTTTAAACGAGAAAATCGAGACTTTAAAAGTATGCAGTGTTGCTTTAAGTGTTATTGGCGTGTTTATTATTGCATACTCTAACCCCGGGGACTCGAATTCGCAGTCAATCGACTTGACGAATAGAACTACGGGTAATATCATTATTGCAATGGGCACCGTTCTTTACGGATTGTACGATGTTATTTACAAGAAGATCGCGTGTGCTTCAAATTCAGAAACTAATAATAAAATGCAAGCATTTTTTGCGAATTTTATTACGTTTTTGATTGGTTTAGGAACAATTGTGATTGCTGTTCCAATGTTACTCTTTTTGAATTATACGGAGATCGAGAAGTTCAAGTGGCCAAACAACGAAGTTTTACCTGTTTTTGCGTTATCAGTTGTAGGAAATGTCATTTATTCGGGTTCGTTTTTGGTTTTAATGGCATTGACTAACCCAGTACTTGGTTCTATTTCTTCGTTATTGGCAACTGTTTGTGTTCCGTTTATTGAATATTTCAGTGAGGGACATAAAATTTTGAGATCTGAATTTGTTGGTGGCGTTGTTATTATTTTGGCATTTGGTTTAACGGCTCATGCTAGTAAGATAGACTAGTGTGCATGTGGGTACTTGAGAGCACACCAGAGTGTAGAGAGTAGCAGAGAGTGCTAGAGAGTACCAATGAGTAGAGAGTAGCAGAGAGTAGAGAGTACCAGTGAGTAGAGAGTACCAGTGAGTAGAGAGTAGCAGAGAGTAGGGAGCATCAGTGGTACTTGAGTGAAGAGAGAGTTGGAGAGTACTAGAGAGAGTGAGAGTATCATACCATTGAGTGCCATAAGTGTACCATTCAGTACAAATTCAGTAGAGAGGAGAGAGTACACATATGAAAATTTGTTTACATGATTAACTACAGAGCCAAAGTCTCAATGCTATATTCAGGTATTCTGTCCTTGAACTCAACATTGGTATTATAATTGTGTCTTTTGTTCTTACGCTTAGGCTCCTTCAATTCAGCATTGGCATTCGCCAATAGTCTCTGAATAGAAACATCAGCCTTAGCACATTCCTGTGCATACTCGATCTGTGGTTTAACACGGTTAAGCAACCTCTTTAGATCATCAACGTTCCAATTGAGCAGTCCAATAGCATCAATAAACGGCGTTAACAACTGTAAACTTTCTGAATATTTCACGATCCTGTTCACTAAAATAGACAACAATGAATAAGATCTCAATGACTCGAAAGTATGCTTAATAGCGTCTAAAATCTTAGCATTTGAGAACTCAGTAAGCAGTCTTTGAGCAGCTGTTTTAAACGCTTCAGTGTCCCTTGAGGTAAGCGCCATTACCAAATCCTCAGCTGTAACACCAACTAAACATTTCAATGCCTGTTTATACAACACCAAATCGCTCAATTCCAAAACCGTTAAGATCTTTTTGAATTCAGGCTCGTTTGTAGGGAACAATGGATGACTTAACAAATAATTCGGCACATTAATTGGCACGAACGGCTTAACGCGGGGCATGAATGTCAGCTTACAAATCTCGTAAATAAGTCTTCTATCAGCGTTTCTGTCAGTTGGTTCATAATACTTGAGACTCAAATCGCTGCTGACGTCACTGGAATTAGATTCCTGGCATTCTACCCATTGTCTCCATCTCAATTGCGGGTTTTTCAAGTACTCAATAATTTTACTGAAATCCACACCGTTGCGTTGTTGAATGAAAGTTTTTAAATCAGTTAACACTAGTTGGATTTCAGTTTCGGACTCCATCAATTCTGTTTGAGCAACTGATTTAATTGATTTAACCGGTGCTTCAAACCCGTTGAAAATATCAGTCATTGGGTGGTAAACAAGCCTTTTAGCGCTTAGCTTATTAAGAGACTCTAGTAATGTGCCATTTGTAGGCTCAACTGATAAACCCATTACTTTGTCAGATCCATTTAGTAATACTAATGAAGCAGTGGCTAATGAGTAGCCTAATAATCTGATTTTAGGATTGTTACTAAAACTGTAACTTGAAATCAAAGACTGGAAAGTACAGTCAATTAACTCAATGCCAGTTTCTCTTGAAATAACAACGTTGTTATTAGGCAGTGCTTGTAATCCAGTCAGCTGACCGTTCTCCACTAATTCGAATTTAGTAATACACTCCATGGAGGGCCATAAGTAAACGAACAAATTAGAACCACAAGTTTGATAAATTTGGTTGTTATTGTAACTAAAGAAGCTAGCAGAATTTCTGGAGCCGGTAGACCCGGTGGACCCGGTGGACCCATTACTTTGCAAAGTCGATTGCAAATCCGCGCTCCCACTACCGGTTTCTAGAACTCCAGCATTGTCTAATTTAAGAGTTCTCCCAAACAATTTGTCATGTTCAGAGTTAGCAGACAACACCAAAATATCACCACTCTCAGTTACTTGTGAGTACAAAAACACTTTAGAATCTGATTTCGGTTCAGACCAAACAAGATCTAAATTAGAATCGAAAATTTCGAATTTCGAATCTTCAGCGTTTAAAACGAACAATTTATCATCATGAGCGTAGATTTTAGCGGCTTTGTACTTAATCTCTTTAGTTAAAACTGTGTTGTCATTTGTGTTCACAACAAGTTTTAAAAAATATTTCGACCGTTCTGAAGTGGCGTAAGCGTAGATCTCGTTTTGGAAACTGCAAATGCATGTGAATTTAGTGCTAGGAGAAACGGAATGTGCGCTTAGAACTTGCGGGGGTTTAATAGAAAGCTTGTTTACTGAACTGCCGGGGATCCCCAAGAAAATTGAATTGTCTTGAATCTCAATTGGGATGTCTTGCGACTGTTTAGAGTTGAGTTTAGGGAGTTTGAGCAGCTCAAACGGTGCCGAAATCATCCTGAGGGAAAAAAATTATGTAACTGAGAAAAATAAGTATTAGTTAAGAAGTGGATTAAGTATTAAGAGTCACACCACCAAAATTGATTAGTAAGTGTACACTCCAAAATCATCGCAATCCAGTAAATCATGAAAAGAGAGCATGCTATATAGTTTGAAATTCTCTGGCTCTTCAAAAACGGCTGCTCTCTGCCTTTCCTGATCGACCATCTGAGCGCATAGATGGGATAGGTAGGGTGTTCACACTTACTAATCAAACTACTTCATTTTAGTACACGCCCAAATGGACGCGTTAACCGCCCTTAAACAGTGTATTAAAGCACAACAAAAGTACGTCTACTTAGACTCTGAAAACAACGAAACCTCGGGAATCCAATCAGCTATTAAAGTCAGGTTCCCTCCCCAGCTAGAGTTCAATTTAGACACATTAACTAATTTCCAGTCTGAAACCGCCACGCCCCCCCAACAAACACTTAAAACCATCATTAATTGTTGGGAGTTGAAAGATTTAAGTGTTGCCGAGTATGTGAGTCAGTCTGATGAGCGACAGATTCCTACCTTGAAACTTTTGGAAAGAACCGATCTGATCGAGTGGTTACAGGACAATATAACTTCTTCTGAGTATATTAAATTAACAGACTCTGTTTCTGTTGATTCTAAACCTGCAGATTCTTTAGGCCAAAATCAGGATGTTGATTTAAATGGGTTACAGCCTTTACAGGATCATAATACGGTTTTACATGGTTTAAAACCGTTCGATTTCGGTCCTTTAGTTGCTCCTTCTCATAAGCAAATTGTTAATGAATTGAAATCTGGAAGTTCTGGGTCTGCACGTCCTGCACACTCCAGTGGTAATGGTAGTGGTGGTAGCACTACTAGTAATAACGGATTAATGCCACCGTTAAAACCGGTTAAGGGTAAAGACCCTATTATTTTATTAAGCCCAAGTCCTTCAAGTTTACTGAATATGTCGAATGTCAAGTCGTTTTTGGAGAATTCACTTTTCGAGCCTAGTTTAAAGAATTCAAGCTCACCTAATCTGATCAGAATCACTAGAGACTCGAAAAGTTTAAACCAAAGAGTGAAATTTGTTGTTGTTGACGGCGTTGAAAATTTCAAACCTGAGTACTGGGATCGTGTGGTTGCTGTGTTTGTTACTGGTCAGCCTTGGCAATTGAAGCAGTATAAATGGAAAGAACCACATGCTATTTTCCAACGGGTTTTAGGGTTCAGTTTGATGTACAAGAACGATCCCGTGCCTGAAACAATTAAGCAGTGGAATATTAAGGTTGAATTGCTGGAAAGAACGGCTAGATTTAGAGATAAGGAAGTTGTTGAACGGATTTGGGAGCGTATTGAGGGGTATATGATCGCTAGAGGTTGGCCAATTAATACATAAACCTTGCCCTGGCATGCACTTACTAATGAAGATTAAAAGCACAGAAATCTGAACCTTATGACGTGATGAGGTGGATTACATATAAATAAATAAGACAACTGGAACTTAAACTTGAACTTAAACACAACGGGTGGTTTAAAAGCGTTCCTTCATTCTCGAAGAAACAATACGTAAATTACCGTAGATCTTACTAGGAGGTTTACCAAGAATCAATTTCACTACAGATTCTCTAGCGATCTTGATATTCTTGAATCCACCTAAAATATGAATTTTAGAATCTGCTAAAACCACTCTAGTTCTACTGGCATTCTCAATTGCAAATTTCATTTTACCGTCTTTACCTGCAATTCTAGCAATTGCACGGCTTAAATGATCACCATGTAAAGTTTTAATGTCCTTGACCTCGAAACTCTCAATGTACAAATCGTCTAATCTAAGAAGAGCTGTGGCATCGTCAATATCGAATCCAAGCATGAATGCTTTTAAAAAGTCGTCACCTTTTTGAATGGCTGACTTATCAGTGGTTTGTCTTGATGTTCTTAGTAATACACGCTTACGGCCGACATCCATTTTGACTTGTAATTTAAGGTGGTCAACTAATGGGTAGTAAATTTTAGTCCATGAATTTTTAAGGGGGGTGAATCTATGGGGGGGGACGGTAATAGCTCTGCGTTCGCTACGGACTTTTGTTTGAGATTGACGTTCACTGCTGAATATAGGTCTGCCTTCCTCATCAACTAAGAATTCATTGTTAGCTTTAGAATCAGTTTGTTGGGTTTCAAGAGGCATTGTTGTGGAAACGTTGATCACAACGTCGTCATTCATAGTGTCATTCTCGTGTTCGTTTTCGTTTTCGTTAATGGTATCATTAAGACTTTCAAGTCTTTCTTCTGTTTTGGTTTTCAATGCTGTAGGTGCGGCCATTAGGAATTCAACACTTTAGTATCTAACAATTAAGATATGTTTCGTAATTTTTTTATGGTTTTGTAATGAAAAAAAAATTAGGCCGTCATTGGGATTAGGTAAGGAACACAAAATCTGCTGAGTAACTATTTCGATTCCTTTGAACTTTATTTAATATGCGGTTGACATTGTCATTGACATTACTAAGTTAAAGACCGAGACTAGGACTTACCTAAGCTATAAAGTTCTGCTTAAATAAACCTAGACCCCCCCCCTTCAAAAACACGTGATATCAATTTAGGAAGCTGATATATACGTTCCATTTTCAACCTTCCCTAACGGTTCCTATTTAACGTTGAATACGTTGATTCCTCACTTAATTGAGCAATATGCTGAAAAATGGTCGTAAAACGCAGTTCATTCTTGGAATTGCGTTTATTTTACGTGTCATATTCGCGTTGAAATTCACTTATTTTCATCCTGACGAACATTTACAAGGACCACAAGAAATTGCCCACGGCAGTTTCGGCTGGGCAACACAAACGCCCTGGGAGTTTACAAATGAACATCAGGTTCGTAGTTTTGTTCCACTCTGGTTGATTTACGGAATCCCAATGAGTTTTTTCAACGCTGATTCTGATCCCGTGCATGTTTTGTATACATTAAGGATAATTGTGGCCGCTTTGACTTGGATTTTAGAGGATATGGCTGTTGAGCGTTTAGCGCCAACTAGGAATGATAAATTGCGTTGTTTGTTCTTTGTGAGTACTTCTTATGTGACGTTAACATGGCAGGCACATACCTTTTCAAACAGTTTAGAAACAGTATTTGTGCTGTGGTTTCTGGTGATTGTGCACGAAGCCAGAAACATGGTTTCTGCGGCCTTCCAGTCTCCATTCGATCGTCATTATGACAGCTTTTTGTTGGGTATTTTAGTGACTATGGGTGTGTTTAACAGGCCCACATTTTTGTTGTTTATCTTTGTGCCTAGTTTGTACCTGCCGAAATTCTGGTGGAGATTCAAAACTACTTTTTTCACTTTTGTTTTGGCAATAGTTTTGGGAAGTATGCTCTGCATTAAGATAGACACTCTACTGTACGGCAGCCAATCGTTGGTGATTGCTCCACTTAATTTCTTGAAATACAATAGTCAAGCTGCTAATTTAGATGACCACGGAATTCACTCTTATTATACCCATTTATTGGTGAATATCCCTACTTTAATTGGGCCTGGCATATTCTTGCTGAAACCTAACCTCAAATCTCTAAGTTTCAGAACAATTTTAGGCGCTTTATTCGCATTCTCACTTGTGCCACACCAGGAAGCTCGGTTTTTATTGCCTTTGGTTCCATTACTTTGTATGCAAATGCGGGTTAACCAGTTCAAATGTAAATTTGTACGCCGTTTGTTGCTGGTTGCTTGGCTAGCGTTTAACACTGTATTAGGGTTAGGCATGGGCCTTCTGCATCAGGGTGGGGTCGTTCCTGCACAAGTACGCATTAGGGAAATCCCTAGACCGGCAACGGTTATTTGGTGGGGCACATTCACCCCACCATTATGGGTTACCGGTTTACAATCCTCTCAGGTTAAGTATGCTGAAATTGGACTTTATGGATATAATAAGACTGGAATCCAGGAAATTGTTGCCGCCAGTGAAGATGATGCCATTAACAACGATGTCCTTACAATTATTGATTTACAAGGTTCTAAACCTGATGTTGTTCAACAGATCTTGGATTCTGTCAACCCTGATAAACAGTTGTACTTTGTGAAACCTAATAGAAGACAACTGCCAGAATCAACCGCTGGATTTAACCAAACCAAAACCCTAACCCCAATTTGGCAGACCAGAATGCATTGGGATCCTATGAATTTTAATATTCTCTCGCCGTGGTCTAAGGAATTCGGGTTGACTATATATAATGTAACTAATTTGATTTGATTCCGTCATGATGGAGTAGTTATGTGAAGTGTAGTAGTAAGGCAACAATGCAGCCTAGTATAGTGACATATACGTACTAGAGAACCTACTATGTGATCCTATATTAACTATACAAACACGTTACATGAACCTATACTAACGGTATAGATTAGTTAAGTAAAGTGCCAAATTCACGAATGAGTTCAGTGTTCTCATCAGGAGTACCCACAGTGATTCGTAAGCATCCTAAACATCCAGGTTCTTTACCTCTAAACCTAACCACAATCTTGCGTTGCGTCGCCATGTAATTATACACATGCAAAGCACGTTCATTACTAGGCTCACCGGTTTCGCCGTCCAAAATCTCAATTAAAATAAAGTTAGCATCTAAACCACCACGAACTCTACCGAACCCCTTAATTTTAGCAAATTCGGAAACCAGTCTGGACCTCTCAGATTTAACGGTTTCCACATACCTCTTCATCAACTGAATGCTTTGTTTATCTAAAGCACGCTTACCGATTTCGGAAGTAGTAACTGAAATGTTATACGGAGCCTTCATTGCGTTCATTACCTTAGCAATATTAGGATCAGCAAAACAAAGACCTAACCTCAATCCAGCTAAACCGAAACTCTTGCTGACTGTTTGCAAAACAATGAGCCTATCATATTGATTTACCAATGGAGCCATTGACGGCATTCCATCAGTGAAATCAATATAAGCCTCGTCAACAACAACAACACCATTCTCCCAATTGTCCAAAATTTTCTTAACATCATCCGGATTCACGCGTTTAGCTGTGGGGTTTCCTGGTGAACACACGTAAACAAGCTTGATCTTCTTATCAGCATTCAACGTTTGCAACATCAAATCTGGTTGCAACTCAAAAGTTTCTAGAGAAAGCGGCACTTTAACAACTTCCACGTCATTGATTTCAGCGCTCACTGAGTACATGCCGTAAGTCGGAGGACACGTAAGAATCTTCTCATCACTGGGTTTACAGAACACACGAATAAGAGAGTCAATGGCCTCGTCACTGCCTACTCCCAAATATAAATTATCGGGGGTTAATCCTTGACCGCGGAATTCACAGAATTTTTGTTTTAACTCGATTTGGTGGGGGTCAGGATACCTATTGAGTTCCAACTCGCTCTCAGCAAGCGAGATATCGTGCAGGGTAGGACCTGAACTGTTCTCATTAGCGTCTAAAAGGATTCCTTCGTCGAAATCATCACGAGCGCATCTGTAAGGCTCTAATTTCAGGATATTGGGTCTGATCAAATCGGTTAATTTCATTATATTAGGAGGGTAACTTGTTAAGTATTGAGTCAGCTGATAAGGTAGGTTAAGTTATATATGTAAACATGAGTCAGGTATGCTATGTATTGATAACAATATATATTATCCAATATGTATATGTATTTCTTGTGACTAATGAACTACAAATTTAAAAGCATCTGTTCGCGTATTTAAGAATCTCAATGAGAACTCAATGCAAACTCAATGAGAACTCAACGAGAACTCCAGAGTGAGCTCTCACCGGAATGTAAATACAACCACATATGTGTGTGTGTTCCACGTGACCAATATTGAAAAGTACACGTACTTACCTAATCATCCATCTCCATTCTTCACTCTTTATGTCAGAATCCACCACAAACTACGAGAAATCAGTAGCTCAACTTCTTGAACAAATAACGCGTATGAAAGAACAAGAAGACAAGAAAAAAGCGCAATCACAAAAAGACGCGATTTCCCGCGCTGCACGCTATGAAAACAACAAAGAACTCGCTGACAGAACCGAAAGAATGCTTTCTGAGTTCATGTCCTTTTACCTAAACAGAACTTCAGAACTGAATTCCAACCTTTCAGAATTAGCAGATAAAATAAAAACTTTAAGTTTATCGTTTGATGACAAGCAAGCTCATAATTTACTGCCTGAACTGGGTAAAAACACGCAGATTGTAACTGACATAAAATCCGAGATTTCCGAAGTGAAAACAATGGTTAACTTTTTGAAAACCAATAATTTAACAAAGACGGATTTTGAAATTCAAAATAATAACGTGTTTGAACTCTTGAAAACAGAGATACGTCATGCTAAAGACGGTGGATCAGAGATTGTTAATCATAATATAAACGACAAGTTCGGGTTACTGAGTAAAAAATTGGAAGCAATTAATGCTTCTGAACTGGAATTCTCGAATTTGTTAACGGGACTTGACTCGAAATTCCGTGAAGTAGAACGCACTCGTCGACATGAAGAGGCACGTGACCAAGAACGCGAAAGATATGCACGTGAATACGAATACAAACATGATAACGGCTATAATGAAAGTGGTAATTTTAATTCAAATTTAAAATCAAGTCCGGAAAGTCCTGATTTGAATGCTTTGAGTTCTTATGTTCGTGGGTTACAGGGATTGGATTATGATGAGAATGATAAATTAACAAGAGAAGATTTGTTTAGAATGGTGAAAAATTATCATAAATCGGGGCAATCGCAAAGAGAGCAAGCGGAGCCAGTGAAAGAGCAAGCGTCACATGTGAAAAATGAAGTACCTGAATGGGTCAATGCTTTCCAGCAAAAGATTGACGCCTTGACTGAATTAATTGAGAAAGGAGATAAACGTAATGATTTAGAAAGCCCGTCTTTACGGCCGTTTACTGCTGATGATGTTTATAGTCAAGGGTGGAATTTACGTGATAATCATAGTGATTACAGGAGGTATCCACGCACTTCCCCAAAGGTTTTTGAGATGCCACGTGTGCCAAGTGTGCCGCCAATGCCGCAGAGCACGCCATCGGTACCGCCGAGTACACATATACCACAGAATGTGTTCCAGCGCGCACCCCAGGTACCTCATATGTTCCAGAATGTACCTGAGGTTCCGCAAAGTGTGCCGCAGAGTGTGCCAAATAGTATGTTCCAGAGCGATCCACAGGTACCACAGAGTGCACCTCAAGTACAACAAGTGCATCAGTATGTGCCTCAGGTACCCCAGAGTGCTCCTCAAGGTATGCCACAGGCTCCCCAAAGTGTGCCCGTGACTCATGATGTACCGCAGGTTCCTCAAAGTGTGCCCCAGAGTGTACCCCAGGGTGTGCCTCAGAGTGTACATGTACCTAATGATGTTTCTCAAGTGCCTCAAGTACCTCAGGTACCTCAGGTACCACAAGAGAGACCACAGAGTTCAGCACAAAGTGTACCAGTGACTCAGGTGTCGCAGGCACCACAAGAGAGTCATCAGAGTGTACCTCAGGCGCCCCAGGATGTACCAGTATCTCACGCATCACATGTGCCCCAGGAACCACAAGAGAGTCCTCAGGTACCCCAGGTACCTCAGGATGTACCACAGGATATACCACAGAATGTGCCACAGGATAGACACTCTAGCGTATTGCAGAGCGCGCCCCAGGAATCCAGTAGAAGAGAAGCAGAACTTCTTTCTCAACTCAAAGTTTATGAAACTCTTGTTAACAAACTCCTTTC
Organism: Starmerella lactis-condensi; assembly: GCA_030568935.1. NCBI lineage: Eukaryota > Fungi > Ascomycota > Dipodascomycetes > Dipodascales > Trichomonascaceae > Starmerella > Starmerella lactis-condensi. Next base: position 19,859 of record JAJMJH010000063.1, read on the forward strand.
CAATTCTGCAACTCAGCCATTTGAACCACAAAACAAATCACATTTCACTTCTGAGTCTACTAGAATCCCTGAAGAAGAGGACCACACTACCCCATCACCCAATCATTCACCCAGGGATTCAAAACCTAGTGATACACAGATTCAAGGACAGATTCCTGCACCCATTCCCACGCACATTCCTAATACAAGCACTGATTTAGACAGCTCAACAACCACTGCTTCGTCTACATTACCCTCTTTATCAACATTCCAAGGCCCCCCTTCTCAAGATATCTCAACATCATTCATGAACAATTCCACCGCCACCAGTAATGAAAAGTCCACATTAGCCCGAATCATTTCCAGAGTTCTACAAAACATCCGTCAAAATCAAGTGGACCCTGAATCCAACAGAGATCAGTACGAAAAAGTACATATGGCAATTCGAAGATCACCTGAGTTATTTGAGAAATTAATGAAAACTATAAATGAAGAACGACATACTGTGCCTGTTGATCAACGGTATGTGCTTGATGCATTACTTAACGATTTAGAATGAACAGCGTGAACAGAATGTACAGAATTAATATGAAATGCAGTAATTACATTGTCGTTCATTTCATTGGCTTAGCTCCCCTAACCCTATGACTGATCTACGCATATGCTTACACTTTGCTTACACTTTGCTTACCATTTGGGTGGCACTAGAATTGGTTGGCACGTTGTGGAAAAACGTTACTAAGCACATGACGCACCAAGCAACTCTAGCGCTATCTTGCAGGCTGACTCATTTTTTGTGATTAGAGATATTTGATTTGACGCTTATAACTTGACCTTCAAACTTCAAAATAAGATGTCATTGCACGAACTTAATAAACACGTTGGTGATCCTACGAGATTAGAGGACCGTCGTATTACCGGTTACTCCCCTATTGTCGCTCCTAACCTTCTTCAAAGCGAGATCCCCGTCAACGACGCCAGTCGCAATAATATCATTGCTGGACGTGACGGTGCCACCAAAATTCTAGAGGGTAAGGACGACCGTATTATCGTGATCATTGGACCTTGCTCAATCCACGACCCTGAGGCTGCTCTTGAGTACCGTGATATGCTTGCTAAACTCTCTGAAGAGCTCAAGTCCGAGCTCCACATTGTTATGCGTGCTTACTTAGAAAAGCCTAGAACCACCGTTGGATGGAAGGGTCTTATTAACGATCCTGATTTGGACGGTACTTTCAAGATTAATAAGGGGTTACGTATTGCTCGTCAATTGTTCTGTGATTTAACCCAGAAGTTGCCCATTGCTGGTGAGATGCTCGACACTATTTCTCCTCAGTTCTTGTCTGATTTGTTCAGTGTTGGTGCTATTGGTGCTCGTACTACTGAGTGTCAGCTTCACCGTGAATTGGCCTCTGGTGTGTCTTTCCCTATCGGTTTCAAGAACGGTACTGATGGTGGGTTACAGGTTGCTTTCGATGCAATTGCTTCTGCCAGCAATCCTCATCATTTCCTTTCTGTTAGTAAACCGGGTAATGTTGCTATTGTCGGTACTGAGGGTAACAAGGACTGTTTCATCATCTTACGTGGTGGTAAGAACGGCACTAATTACGATGCTGAGTCCGTTAATAATGCCCAGGCTCAATTAGAGAAGGCTAAATTAGTTAGCGAAACTGATGCTAGAATCATGATTGACTGTTCTCATGGTAATTCTCAAAAGGATCATAATAACCAGCCTAAGGCTGCTAAGGTTATTGCTGACCAAATCAGAAATGGCAATCGTAAGATTTGTGGTGTTATGATTGAGTCTAATATCGGTGCTGGGCGCCAGGACGTTCCTCCTGAGGGCAAGAGCGGATTAAAACATGGTGTTTCTATTACTGATGCTTGTATTGATTTCCAAACTACTGAGAAGGTTCTTCGTGAGCTTGCACAGGCTGTTGTTGAGAGACGTACTCATTAGCAATTATGTATTCGGAACTACCCCACTCATTTACTTCCAAAGTAGTATAACTGGATTAAAAAAAAAAAAAAAACTGAGAAATTGGTACGCGATGGATAGAAATGAATCAAAGAGTTGATAACTGTAACTAAGATTCAACTTCTTGTTTAATTCTAACTCTAAACTCTAAGCTACTCTTAATTTACACCTTATAGATTGTATTCTTTATATGTTTTTATGCTGATTAATTGCAATCACAGTTCGGGTATTTTGTCCACCAGCGGTTTTTATTTGACGGTTACAAACCAATGATAAACTAACCATCCATAAAGTTGAAAAATAAACCCAAAAAAAAGTTTAAGACATAAATCTATAAAAAAGAAACTGGAATTTGAAAAACTTACAAAATTAAAAAGACATGTTGAAATTTCAAATTGATTCAAGACTCATTCTTGTTGATCAGAACAAAGTTAGTTTGTTCAAAGGCCATAATGAGTGCCTACGGATTGTATTCCCTCGTAATATCGGTACTCCCCTATCAATTAAACTACTAGCATCGATTCCAAGTTGTAAAGAAGACAAACCTGAAGAACATTTACTTGTTGTTAGTTATGTCTACGGAATTCGAATCCTAAGTTTGGTAAACACGCAATTGATACTTAAGTACTCGACTACGTTAACAATATCAACTCTTCATTGGCTGGATGCAAAGGTAGACGGTAAACCCATTTACGGATTTTATATAAAGTACAGAACCGTTCCCAGTCAAATTATTTGGCGTCCAGATAACAAAAATGTTATTCTTTGTGACGTTGCTAGTTTGCCCACGCGAATTGATATCTCCGATACGAACGTGCAGTATGCATATCATCTGCGGCAAGGGTTAAAAAATTATGTCGGAATGTGGCCGAATGTCTACTCATTAGTAGAGTTCCCGGAATTAGAACCGAAACTATTAGCATTCCATCCTCGAAAACTTTTGTTTGTTTATGCAGACACGAACCAAGGCGGGATACATATAGGTTCTTTTGACGAACCAGAGATGAAAAGTGTATTAGGCATCGAGCCGCTAAAAATAGAATGGACAGTTCATAGTTTCATTTTGTGTGAACACAAGAACTTATGGTGCCCTGGAGGTAAAAATCTATATTTGTACAATTCAACGTTGAATTTGTTAAGAAATTTGACTGTTATTATTGTGCCTGAGGGGTATACCTTTTATAAAGTCAACTGGAGTGATTTCGTAATCAGTACCGGGAAAATTGCAAGACGAGGATCATTAGGAATATATAGAGGGTACGAACTTGATCCTAGCAGATGCAGAATTATGATTGTTACGGATAGGTACTTCTCTTTATTTGATTTACAGAAAATGGTTTTTGTGACGACATTGAAAAATACTGGGGTCAATTACGAACTTTCATGGGGGTCAACTGAAATGAAAATCAGATTTACAGAAGCACGTGTGTCTGCATTATTTGACGGGAAGAAATGGAGACTTCTTTCACGTGAGGTATGAACTTTATAGTGTGAGTGGGTGTAGAACGTTTACAGTCATATGTGTCATCAAATACACCATGGAATGTACCTTGTTTATCAGAATAAGACAGAAGACAAGCAAATACCTGTACATATACATACTAACACACGGCATTTAATCTGTTTTTTTTATTTCATTTCAAAGTAAACATATAAATGTATGCATACTTTTGAAGTTCATCAATTTCATTTGACTTTGTAACTCGTTCATCATTAAACAACACAAAGTCATCACCCTCTAAAACAGCAGCTACATAGTGACCAGTTTGTACACTTGGTCCCTTATGACATACAATAGCGTTCAAACCATATACACCACCGTCCTTGGATCCCATAACCACATTTTTTGACTTGTCAACGTACTTACCAGCGAACAACCACTCAGCAGCCAGTTCTACATTATTGCCGTTTGTTTTTAATGCAGCAGCTGCTTGTTCACTAGAAAACCCTAGAGATTCTAAAGTTACCTGTTGTTCATTACTAGCACTACTAACACTCACTGGTTCAGTAACGTCGCCCATAAAGATATGATTAAGTGCAAGTTCAAGATCACCAGCACGTCCCTCATTAGAAACTAATATCAAAGCAGCAGTTGCTTGCCAAGCAGGGAACCCCATACACTCGATTATAGACAATTGCTCAGGGTCAACATTGAACGTATCCCCAGCGGCGTTGGCATCATCATCAGTAATGACATTCTCATTAGGTTGTGGTCCTAAAGACTTGAAATCGTTTAAATCAACATTCAAAGCATTAACAACCGGAACATCAACCTTTCTAGGAACCCAGTTCTCAATCAAGAACCTGCGAACATTGACCACCAAGATCTGCGGCACGGTTTTAAACAACACTTTTGACTTCGCATTCAAATGACCACATGCAGAACATTTAGACTCGATTTCTTCTTCAGCAGTAAACAATTCAATTAAAGTTTTGAACTCGACTTCCTTATACTTGTCCTCATCCAATTCCACAATTGGCACTTGTATACTCAAACTGAGCTGGTCTTCCACAATGTACTTAACAGCATCACAATTTGAACAGGCCAACCGGCGTTCAGTTTGGAACCCGAAAAGTTTAGACGCTGGATCATTAGAAACCTTTTCCTGGACGGCACCAACTAAATGCGTATAGAATTCAAAAGCATCTTGTTGTTTCATAGTACTGAACTCATCATTGTTTAAACCAATGAGGTACTTAAACATCATTGGTGCAATTGATTTGTACCGCCCGCTTAATAATCCATCACGCATTTTCCGCAATTGAGTTTCCAAGGTATCCGGTTGTTCTTCAAAACTAGAATCTGGATCCAATAATTGGAACTCTGAACGGAATTCAGGAATTCTAAACAAACTCTGCATTACTGAGTTTAGGTAACATGTATTACCTAAGTTGACCATTCCAGTAAGATCAACAGGTTCTCCAGAATCACTGGTGGTAAAGTCCCAACTGATATTCTGCTCGATTTGTAATTCAGTCATTGATTTCTCGGTTTTGATTTGAGTTTTCAAATCAATTCCCCAGTAACTTAGATGATCAACAATATCAGGATCAATTCTGTCTTCATTACAAGCGTAACAAAAAAGATCGACGTGGCCTTCGGGAGTAATTGTGCCTAGTTTGACTGCTAGTGGATGTTTGGTGGATTCGTAATGACTTAATGCATGTGAGTTACCACCTGACCCATCAAACTGTGTACGTCCACAACCTAAATTGCCACATTCTAAACACAGCCACAGGTTTTTGTTAAGGTCACAGTCAGTGCATTTAGAAAGCTGCTCTTTACTTAATCGTGTAGACTGGGTGGAATTGCTTACGTTACTATTGTTACCACAAAAAAGAGAGCTGTGATAACCAACATGTTCACAAGACTCGAGTTCCAATTCCCAAGCTTCATTCTGCTTGATTTTGTTATACGATTCAGCAGCTAGTACGTGGATAATACTCTCTTTAAAATCGTCTTCAGAGTCGCCAGCAAGAGTTTTAAAACGAGATTCGGTAATGAATTTGTCGCTGTCGTTTGCTGCTTCAATACTCAATTTCTTGGGGGTGTGTTCAACGGGTTTAGACTGGAAATTGGGTTTAGGAACTCGTTTTAAATTGAGGAATGCGGTGTGGTTCGATACACGTGCATGGCGTTTAGTGAAGTTTTTTACTCCTGAACTTGTGCCTCTGAAACACTTTAAACAAACGTCAACGCCACACTCAGAATCTTGGTTGTCGAATGTGTATACACACTCGTCTTTATAAACTCTTGTGTCCATCGGAAAGTTAAGGTGATGTGGTACTTCTGAGTAATAAAGGGTGTCCTATATGTGTTGCTAATAGGTATATATAGGTGCATACAGATATATATAGGTACAAATGGAACATTCGCTATCTTAAAATAGACGTTTGCTAAATTACTAATCGCAATTTACCTAAACTATACTTAATATCTAAGGTGTATTTGTCCTAATAAGTTTAGTAAAGTTAGATAAGTTCAGTAAACCCGCTAGGAGTCTCAAAATAGCTATTAACAAGCTCATCACTAACTTCTTCTAAAGTTTGTGGATCCCATTTAGCAGGTCTCTTTTCAATTAATAAAGCAGTAACTCCCTCCACAAAGTTTTTGTTTAAACAGAAATTATTCGCCAATAGGAAATCTCGGTTCCAAGCCTCTTTGAAAGTCTGATTATGTGATTGGTGGAACGCCTTGAATGTGACTTTTAAACTAAGAGGACACAATTCACGAAGCAAAGTAATAGTTTTTTCAACAAATTCAGGGTTTTCAGGTTTCACCTTTAAGAGATTGTTAAGAATCTCTTCTACTGAATTAGCATTGAACGCTTTGTCAATAATTTTCAAATCAAGATCCTCAACATTCTCTGCTGGGTTATTAGGCAATTCACTGGAATGTTTGTTTAGGATTTCTAATGATTGGGAGGCAGAAGATCCGCTTAGCTCATTAATAACGCCTTCTAGCTTCGAGGAGTGGATGTAATGTGTTGCTAGGTTTAGGTTAATGCAGTCATGTGCTTTAAACCGGTGGCCAGTTAACGCAGCAAACAAACCCAAGGGTTTTGATTTCAAGTTATAAAGAAAATACAACATAGCAACATCAGGGAAATGACCGATTTTACATTCAGGCATTGCAAAAAGTGTGGTTTCAGTACATACTCTGAACTGGCCGTGGGCAGTCAACCCTAGGCCACCACCCATACTTACACCGTTCCATATAGAAACTAGTTGTTTAGGGTTAGTATGTAGATCATAATCGAGTTTGAACTGTTTGCGGAAGTAAAGTGAATTTGTTTCGGCAGATTCGTTAAGACCGATTTCGTGGCTTAACTTGGCTAAACTAGCGACATCCGCTCCAGCACAAAAGGCTCTAGGTATAGAACTTGTGAAAATTGTTTTCTCAGTTGTGGAGTTAAGGAGCGGTGTGATTTTAGATGATAGTTCGTTTATCATTGAACTGGAAAGTGCGTTAAGTTTAGCGGGTCTGTTTAAAGTAATAACATCGGCATATTGTGTGGATTTAGTTATAATTTCTGGGCTTGACATTTGTGTTAGTTTGTTAAGAGCATGAAGTGTTGGACGCATGAGCTCGTTAATGATTATGTCGATTGCGTGCTTCTTACTAGTAATAGGTAGGTATTAGAAACAGTGAAACCTGCGTGGTTTAAACGATTGTGTGGAAATGAACAGGAATGTACAGAAATTTAGATTCAAATGTTCACAAAATAAAACGATATTTTTAAAAAAAGTACACAAACGTGTGTTCACTTATGTGTAGACGCGTAAACGCGACCGCATTCTGTATGGGATGCAAAAATATTGCCCGCTGCAGGAGTCGAACCTGCGGCCGCTACATTACAAGTGTAGCACTCTAACCACTGAGTTAAGCGGGCGAATAACTGTTCTGATACCAAAATAAAAATATATATATCTTAAAACAAATTAGCTTCTTTTCCATCCTATACACGGTTTACGCTCTTGAGGTCCGTAAATACCACCAAATCCTCTTAGTGTTGACCAAGCGTCTATATAACATACCATAGCAGTAGTAAGTACCATCTCCTTGCTCAATTCCGGATTATAAACTATATCAAATCCAATACGTTTAGGATGCATTTCAACTCTAGCAACACGTTCACGAACTTCGGCTTCTCTCTGCCCCAAATTATGAACCCTCTCTAAAAATTTCCCCCTATATGTCCATTGATACGTTTGACCATCTGCTAAATGAAAGATTCTATAATGATCAAGGATATCTACCTTGTGTTCAATAATATGCCATCCAAGTTCTAGTTCAGTACCGTCACTGGTTTTATAAAGCAACACATTAGCACGAGGACTCGCTCTTAAGAACCCAATATGATCAGGTTGCCCATGAATGTAGAAATTGTATACACCCTTCACTTCGTTTGCACGCACAAAACTGAAAAGTTTGTTGTCATAACACTGGTCTAAACTATCATTAAACACTGAGAAAACTCGAGATCCAGTATCGAATTCTCTTCTAATCAAAAATTTAGTTGGAGAATCACCATAGTTGTCTTTGATAATTGGTGTATAGTGACTTTTCTCTGATTGCATGTTCATTAACATTGAACGGACCTTGAGTACAGGTTGCATAAAAGGGCCCATTGCAGTCTCAATTGGCATTTTAAATAAAGGTTTTTATTGGTTTCGTTTGGTTTGCAATAGTTCAGATCTTTTGGGGTTTGTTGTGTTTGTTATATAGTGGGTATTGTATACGTCCATGTTTATATATCTACGAATTAACCTATGCAAACATGCTTGAACTTACGATAAAAAGTAAGTACTAAGAGTATGAACTAAACACTAAGTTTACAAATCTTAAGTTAAATTTATTCTCAGGAAATTTACAGGAAACTCACAGGAAACTTACAGTTATCCTTACACACCACTAACAGTGATTGCAGTGACATATAAGCAAAATAAGCATAAGCGAAAGCTAAAGTAAACACTAAATGTATCCACAAATAGTTTTTCAACAAAATGAAAAGTTTTTCTTAATCTTAAACAGATTGCCGAGAATTCATGTTAACGTTTGTTCTTTTTAAAGAGTCAGACTCTGCTTCCAATTAGTAGTGCATGTGTATACAAAAACAGCAAGTTAAACAGAAACCATGGTTAATGTATATTGATATATACCCACCCAATACACCCTTGTTAAATTTCC
>JAJMJH010000064.1:0-26553 GCA_030568935.1 Starmerella lactis-condensi
AGGCCTTGCATGCCTGTGGGTTGTACGGGGGGGGGGTTGGGGGGTAGGTGCTGCTTGGTTAGGGTGTTGCAGGGGGGGTGGAGGGTGAGGAGCAGACTGTTGGGCGGGTGGGGCTTGCGTTTGGTTAGCTGCGGAAGCTGCTGTGGCCGCTTGTGTTTGTCTTCTTTGCAGCATTTGTTGCTGGATATTAATGAGCTGTAGCTTGATCTGGCGCGCGCGAAGAATATGGTTCTGGCCTTCTTTGCTGTCTCTGCCACATTGCTCGGCCAGCTGCAGTTCTATTTGCAGCTGGCGCATCATTTGCTGGATGAGTTCTGCTGGTGACCTTCCCGTCATGATTGTAAACTGGATTAGTAAATGCGCGGTTATTGGAAATAGAAAGCTTACTCTATAAGAGGATAAAGGGTAGAAGATAAGTAAGGAAAGAAAAGGATAAGGATACATAGATAAAAGGAATCAACCGAGAAATGAAAGCATATAGATAAATATTGTGGAAAATAGATAACAGAAACAGAGGTGTTCTCATTACATTACATTACATTACATAGGCACTACATAGGCACTACATAGGAATATAGGCACCACATAGACATATAGGCACTACATAGGAATATAGGCACCACATAGACATACATAGCATGATAACTAATGCTCTACAAGCGAATCAACAACTGATTTCAATTGTGACTCAAGCTCTAAACGGACATTTTCAGGAACTAAATTTCTCGCCTCAGTTTTCAGTTTTTCAATTTCTTGGGTGTCTAATTTTTCTTGTTTCATAAGTTTATGTGTTGCGAGTTCGAAAACACGATCTGTCCAGCCGGCGTTTGTAAGTTTAGATCTTAAATCGGTGCTGAATTCCTGGCGTTTGCCGATTTTCTCAAGGTATTCTTCCATACTTTGAGGTGGTTAATGTGGGTTCAGCTGAGGTTAAGTGTATAATGTGGGGTTATGTGATCGTTTATGTTATAAACGAATTATGTAGTGAAATGTACAGTACGGTACAGATAAGAGATAGTAGGTGATAGATGACAGCTACTGTTTACCTTAACTTAGTAACCACTTCAAAACGCTCCACAACTTGGGTTCCCGCTTTCTTGTTTTTGATAACTAAGTTCACGTAATATAGTGGGTACACATAAGAACTAGTGTAGATAGCTAGATTAGGTTACTAACAACAATGAGTATCTACAACACTAAGATCATCGGCGAAGAGCCTCTTCCTAATCCTAAATGGTTAAAACTTGATTTAGTATATTATACAGACCCCCTAGGTGTGAAACGCGATTGGGAACGTTGCTCTAGACAAACACGTGTTGAAGGCAAAGACTGTGATAGTGTTGCTATTCTCGCTACGTTTATCCACTCGGAGTCTAAACAGAAACACATTCTTTTACAAAAGCAGTTCAGAGTTGCTGCCGGTGGCGTATGCGTGGAATTGCCTGCAGGATTGCTCGATCCCAATGAGACTATTGAGCAGTGTGCTGAGCGTGAACTCCATGAGGAAACCGGGTATGTTGGGCGTGCACTGTCTGCCTCTCCTTTGATTTTCAACGATCCGGGGTTTTGTAATTGTAATATGAAACTTGTGGATGTGGAAATTGATATGCAGGACGAGAAAAACCGCAACCCGCAACCGCAATTAGAGGATAACGAATTTATCGATACTTTTAGTGTTGAGTTACGCCAGTTACCCGAGATCGTTGATTCTTTGGCTGCTAAGGGCGATTTAATTGACGCACGTGTGGCTTCTATTGCTCGTGGTATTCAAATAGCACGCAATTTGTGAGCACAGTATATATTGTTTAAGCAATGTTTTTTTTTTACTTATGATTTTTTTCTATATACAGACGTACATATTAACTTTTGGATTGCTCTAGTCATCACTACGTAATTATACTATAGTTATTGCAACATTCTAACACACTTTTCACTTTTCACCTTTTACTTTAATAATGGACTACTGGTTATTCGGATACGGATCACTTATTTTCAAAGAACCGCCACATGTTGTTGAGCGGGTTCCCGGGTACATTCTCAATTCGGTTCGGCGGTTTTGGCAAAGTTCCGTTGACCATAGAGGTACACCCGAAGGGCCCGGTAGAGCAGTCACGTTACTAACCCATGAACAAATGGCTGGTTTAGGGTGTCCACTTGAATTCGAATCTGATGAAAGAGTTTACGGAATTGCGTTTAAAATAGATCCTAAATACGCTGCCGAAGTGCGTGAGTACATGGATATCCGTGAAAAACATGGGTATACCCCCGTTGATCTACCATTTATTAGCGAGGACCGCCAGATTACGTGTACAGCTTATATTGGCAAAACCACAAGCTTTGCGTTTGAAGGCCCCGAAACAGTTGAAGAAGATGCTGAAATCATTAAAGTGAGTGAAGGCCCAAGTGGTCGAAATATCGACTATTTGATAAAACTTAACAATAAATTAAAAGAAATCCATCCTAATGTTAGAGATGATTACCTTGAAAAACTATTGATGTTATGCGGATACGACAGCGACGTCAGGAACTGAGTGCACAGGCACACCAGCAAATTTCAAATTCGTTTCTAATTTTAGTCTGAGGTCTCTGATCTCTTCCGTTTTTGGTAACGAAAGTACATTTATAAGCACCTTGGGGTATTTATTATGCAGCATTAGACACCCCTCAGTAGTGCTTGATGCAGACGCACAGAACACCAATTGTTTGAGATTGACTAAATTCAAAATTTGACCTTCCGGAAAATTGAAAAATTTGAAAGCTTCGAAATTGCTGCACAAGTTAACAACAGCTTCAAAATCGTGGATCGTTAATTGTGGTAACAAATCAGAGTGCTTAGCAATCACGTAATTGGGTGGAATAGTGGCCACAAGTCGCTTATCAACAACAACAATTTGGAATTCTGTATCCAGCTCTTCAAATAGTGCAGGGATAAAATGCGCTAATGACGACAAAATTTTTGTTTTCAACCCCTGGTATGAACTTTCAGGGAGTGTAAGCAGCATATTCCGTGTGGCTTCGCTAACTGCAATTTCTGTTTCACTGTTAGTAGCCACTCTAATAAGCGAATTTAAGTACTGTAGTTTCATATAAGTAGCAATTTCACTGTCGGATTTTTGGAACTTTATGGAAATCAAATGGGTGGGCACAGTGGCATGCTCTGAAAGCAAGATAATCATCAGATCTAATCCCCTGCTAAGCTGAATTTCGTCGCCATTTAATAACTCGGCTAGCGGAGCGGCATTTGCCGCTTGTTGTGGGACTTTGTGGGCTAAAGTTTCTAAACAATCTGCAGTGGCTGTGTCACAATTTAGTAGTAAATTAAAACATTGATCTAGTTTTGAACAGTAATCTTGGGGAGTTATTTTCCTAGAGATAATGTCGAGGATTACTGGCTGGAACTGCTCGATTTGCAAACATTCGGGGAACCCGATTTTGTCAAGCATTGTCTGCAGGTCCAGGGGGGCGATAATAGCGTTCAAGGCCAGGGATGAAATTCCGGCTGCTTTTGCGGGCGCTGAATTGGCGAGGGTAAGCAGCAAATCCAGGATGGCTGCAGATTGTTGTTTATCAAGAGTAGTAAATGCTAATTCTTCAAGGATGGAGGGGTCCCAATTAGACCCGTTAATCGCATTAATGAGTTCGGATTCTGCTTTGGAGATAATATCTTTAGACATTTTCGGTAACTAAATAACAAAACAGTACCTAAGAAAATAAAGGAGGAGAATTGGAGGGAGATAATAATAATATTGCAAAATTCCGAACTAAGATATTATTTACTTTAATCACTATGACATAAGAATATTAAGTTGGATTACAGCCTATACTAAGCTATGAGTAAGCTATGGAAATATAGAAACCAATACTTGAACAACACGATAGTGTTACCTAAAGAGCCAAGCCTCTGACATTCTATAAAATTCTCTATTTTAATATAATCTCACTTAAGTTGATACTACTTGACAAGGCGCCACTCTATACAGGTCCCCCTAAGTTTTCTGATAGGTCATGCTTCCCTTCTTAGCTAAGGTAATCTAACTTATTAATCTATGAAATAAACGAATCAGAATGCAGCATATGTACACGCATTATATAATCAAATTCACAAAGAAGAAAAAGAACTCAGGGAAATATGTAAAACGGATAAATATAGAAACCAGTTAACCAAACCCCAGCCCTGTAAGCGACCCCCCAACCCTGACGTCACCCCCCCCCTCTAGGCGGTCGACTTAAGTAACTCTCCACCTTCTTTGTAACTTGTTCTTATGTCTCCCCCCCCCCCACAGGACGAGAGCAAAATACCTCAAGACGAGCTTCTGCCCCTAATTCAGCAGAACTTGTCCCTGAAAGAGCAAGTCGAACAACTTACACGTCAAAACAAACTTTTCATGGAACAGCAAAATGCACAGCATGCTAATCCACAGCATTCTCGTCAATCAAGTGGGCAAAGTCACGTTAGTGGACCCACTGCTCAACCGCAACTTCATACTCGGCAGTTAAGTGGAAGCCAGCACCAAGATCTGCTCCACCCGCCCCACCCGCTCAGGACCCACCAAAATCAGCGGTCTGTGGACCACAATCGCAGACAATCGCTGGTTGTTTCCGAAGCTAGGAAGGCCGCTCATCAACGCACTTTGACTCCGCAACAAGTAGACGTTCAGCAGCGGCCACAGAGTCCTCCACAGCAGCCTAAAATCAGTTTCTCGGGATCGCCTGGTCCGATATCCACACCGAAAGACGAAAAGTCTGTAGGATGCAATACTGATTCGGTTCCTGTGTTTGGGGTTGCTCATGTGGGGTCCACGGGGTCCACCGGGGGGTCCACCACCGGTTCCAATGCGGGATCTGTCGGTGGATCTGTCGGTGGATCTGTTGCCGGATCTACATGGAGTTCTAATGTGGGATCTGTGGGATCTGCGAGCTCCATTGCGGGCTCCACTGCGGGCTCCCGACTCGGGTCCGGGTCACATTCTCGGAATCGTAGTTTGAACAGCAATTTCGAGTTTAAATTCCCTCCTTCGCCGTCACAACCGCAACCACACCCGCAACCACAAGTGCAACCACAACTGCAACACCAATTACAACCCCCTAATGCACAGCCTTTTTCTTCCCATTTAAGAGCGCATTCTACATCTTCCTTCAGCTCGACTACCCACCGCAGATCGAATTCGTACAGGGAACAGAGCTTCCATAAACGGAACGATTCTACGGATACTTCTAATTTCTCGAGTTCTCGAAGAACCCTCTTTGTGCCTTACCTTCCTCAAGCTAATATTCCAGCCATGGTTTCCACCGGTTTGCTGGTCATCGGTACTTTGCGTGTTAACAAAAAGAATCGCAGTCATGCTTATGTTTCCACTGACCAACTCGACGATGATGTGTTTATTGACGGATCAAGAGACAGAAATCGGGCCCTTGAAGGCGACACTGTAGCCGTTGAGCTGCTTAATGTCGATGATGTTTGGGCTCAGAAACAAGAGAAAGAAGAACGTAAACGGTTGAGAGAAAGCCAGCAGAATTTCCAATCTAATGATTTGACAAGATCTTCACAAAAGAAGGCAGATGATGCTGAAATTGAAGGTCAAACACTGTTTATTAATGACGAGGTTGAATGGGACACTGAAAAGCCGCTTTATTCTGGTCATGTAGTTGCAATTTTAGAGAGACCTGCTGGTCAGCTTTTTAGTGGTACGTTATGTTTATTGAGACCAAGTTCTCAAGCCACTAAGGAGCGTCAGCATGCTAAACAGAGCTCTGTAGGCTCTCAATTGGCTTGGAAAGACGAAAGCCGTCCTAAAATTGTTTGGTTTAAACCCACAGATAAGCATATTCCGTTGATGGCAATTCCTACTGAACAAGCTCCTCAAGATTTGCTCACTAACCCGCAAAGCTACACGGACAGAGTGTTTGTTGCTCACATCAAACGGTGGCCCATCACTTCTTTACATCCTTTCGGTACTTTAATTGAAGAACTTGGCAAATTCACTGATGAAAATGTGGCTATTAAGGCCATTTTAAGAGACGCCAATTTCAATATGCGTGATTTGTCCTGGCAAGTTCAGCCTGCTATGCAGAGTCTTGTTGAAAGTGTTAATAATGTCACTGGCTTGCCTACAATTGAGGGTGCAACTCTGCTGAGACCTGACCTAGCAGCTAGTTTGAGCGAGGATGGGAAGTTTGTGAATATCCATGTCCTTGATTTGACCCCTTATATCGACCCTAGAGGGTTCCTTCACAAAGAGTTAAAACACAAGAGTGTTAGTGTTGTTTGTGGTAATATCAACTCACCGCTTTTCAACGATGAAAAGACCCAAGCTGAATTAGCCCTTGATATTGGCAAACAGAGCCCTGTGTTAACAGTCAGGATCGCATGTGACGGTAGTGAAATAACGGTTATGAAGCATTTGTTGACTCCAAGTGACAAAGAGATTAGCAAATTTGAAAGCATTGCCTCGCAGTTCAAGAAAGCTAGAGGTTTCGGAGATTTAAATGCTACAGTTGTTAATTTGGATGCCGTGTTGAGCCTTGAAGTAGAAGTTAAAGATTTGCTTTCCTCTGTTTCAAAGGAAGACCAGATCATCATTGAATTGGAACATGCTGCTAACAGTGCCGTCACTTCTGAACTTTTAAGATCCAGTGTTGTTGGTCTAGATACCATTGTTAGACACCAAGAAGAACCCCTTGTACAGAAATTCGAGAGCTTTGCCGAGTCATTGCGTAAATCTGGTCATTCTATTGATACTACTAATTCTGGGACTATTGCACATAGTATCGCTAAGCTGCCTACAAAAGTTTCCCATGCGGCAGCTATTAGCTTCCTTAAGTGTTTGGCCCCGCAAAAGTATTCAATTGCTTCTAAAACTAATCCCGGACACCTCGGTCATTACTGGTATAATCTCGATGTCTACACTCATTTCACCAGACCTTTATTAAGATTTGCTGACCACTACGTCGCCCGTCAAGTCAATGCAATGCTCAGCAACGAGCGTCTGCCTGCTTTCAACACCACAGAGTGTACTGAACTCAGTTTCAAACACGATTGTGCTGTTCAAGCCAGAAAACAAGCACATCACCTTGCAATTTCCGAAAGTCTGAAATCCCCGCAACAATTCATTTCAACGGTGTCACATGTCGGATCGAACTCGTTTAATGTGGTTGTGCATGAGTTATGTGTAGAGAAACGGGTTTATTGTGACTCACTGCCAATCAATTCTTGTGAATATAAAGATGGGAAACTCACTTTAGACTGGCAGAAAACCGGTAAAGAAAAGGAGCTCAGTTCAAAGGCGGAACTTGAATTAGATGGACAAAAACAAACAATTGGCTTGTTTGCAGATGTTGTTGTGGAAATCAAGGCTACATTCGGAGACGGTGTACGTCCTACATTGACAATTACGGCGGTTCCTCCCGTTTAAATATAGTACAGTATTTAGCATTCCTATGGTATTTTTTTTAAGAAAAGGAATATTGTAAATGTGTTCTAATAAGTTCTGCAGGGTGACAATAGACCTCTCAGGGCAAGGGTGATTGAACCACCCTGCATTTTCTAACGTCTTTTTTATAAATCGCATTACAAATCGCATATGCAATATAACAAGAAAACACCGCTAACTACAAGACCTATCTGAGTAATAGGAGTACTGTGTACTGTGTTAGCAGTACCTGTTACCTCAGCACTATTACTCTAAACCTAAGGATATAATACCTCTAGCAGGAGCTATAGATAGACAACAACTATAACAACATATACGAGATAGACTCGGATTACATTACATATAAGTATACGACCTCTTACTATTACTCACTCACGTGACTAATATAGGATATACTTCAACTAGACCTACAACTGTAACGAATAGTAAATGAAATGTAAAAATGTAAAAATATATATATAAATTAGTCTAGTTCAGCAGCAATTTTATCAGCCTTATGTTGGGCTTCCTCAATACTGCCAACCATATAAAAAGCGTTTTCAGGCAACGCATCGTGCTTCCCGTCTAGAATCTCCTTGAACCCTCTAACAGTATCACGGAGTGGAACCAGTCTTCCCTTCAAACCAGTGAATATTTCACCAACGTTAAACGGTTGAGACAAGAACCTCATAACTTTACGCGCACGCTCAACAAGAATCTTGTCACTAGTACTCAATTCGTCCATACCCAAAATAGCAATAATATCCT
This sequence comes from Starmerella lactis-condensi, assembly GCA_030568935.1. NCBI lineage: Eukaryota > Fungi > Ascomycota > Dipodascomycetes > Dipodascales > Trichomonascaceae > Starmerella > Starmerella lactis-condensi. Next base: position 8,178 of record JAJMJH010000064.1, read on the forward strand.
GTAAATCCTTATACTTCTGTAAAGTAACCTGTACACGCATTGCAACATCATAGTGTTCATGACCTACAACTGCTGCATCTAATAGTCTACTCTTTGAGTCTAAAGGATCAACCGCTGGGTAGATACCCAATTCAGCTATTTGTCTAGACAAAACAGTAGTTGCGTCTAAATGAGCGAACGTAGTAGCCGGTGCAGGATCAGTAAGATCATCAGCAGGTACGTAAACGGCTTGAACTGAAGTTACTGACCCCCTAGTAGTTGTTGTGATCCGTTCCTGTAAAGCTCCCATATCAGTAGACAATGTTGGTTGGTAACCAACAGCCGATGGAATTCTTCCTAAGAGCGCACTGACTTCAGACCCCGCTTGGGTGAACCTAAAAATGTTATCAATAAACAACAATACATCCTTGCCCTCAACATCTCTAAAATACTCGGCGATGGTAAGACCAGTTAATGCAACACGAGCACGCGCACCGGGCGGTTCATTCATTTGTCCAAACACCAAAGCAACCTTCGACTCTCCCTCTAACTGGATGATTCCTGAATCGATCATTTCCTTGTAGAGATCATGACCCTCACGTGTACGCTCGCCAACACCAGTAAACACAGAGTATCCGCCATAAGCATTAGCGATATTATGAATGAGTTCCTGAATAAATACAGTTTTCCCCACACCAGCACCGCCAAACAGTCCGATTTTACCACCGCGAGCATAAGGAGCTAGTAAATCAACAACCTTAATTCCTGTTTCCAAAACCTCAGCACTTGTGCTCTGGTTCTCGAAACTCGGCGGATCAGCATGAATCGGTCTAGCTAAATTAGTTTTTACGGGACCTCTACCGTCTACAGGATCGCCAGTGACGTTTAGAATACGTCCTAAGGTCGCGTTCCCTACGGGCACTGTGATTGGTGCGCCAGTATCACTCACTTTTTGACCTCTAATTAACCCTCCAGTCGCGTCCATAGCGATTGTCCGGACAGTCCGATTGCCTAAATGCTGCGCAACTTCTAAAACGAGCTTCTGGTTAGTATCTTCGCGCTCTAAAGTAAGGGCGTTCAAAATTTTAGGCATGTCGCCCTTAGGAAACTGTACGTCAACGACCGCGCCAATAATGGACTTCACATACCCAGACGCGTAACTAGAAGCAAACCTCACCGATTTACCACTCATTTTTTTAAGGCTTAACTGAGTTACAGGGCCCTTAACGAATGTGGTTCTAAACAAAGACGAAAGCATGGGATGACAAAGTTATATTACTACTATTAAAACCTACATTTCCACTTTCTTAGAAACGAAATCCCACATAGATTTGAGCAGTCCATTAGGTACAGTAAATAAATCCACGTGAAATTCGCCTGCCTCCACATCGTTTTTGACGTAAATATCTGGGGTTTTATTGTCGCTGATCATCTGAACAATTGAAAGCACATCTTGCTCGCCGAGTTGCTCTAACCCGTGCGTCAGTTTTTCAAGGTCTACGCTGCCTTTAACTTGTACTTTGGGCTTCTTAGCTTTGCTTGTTGTGGCCTCAGGGTCTGCCGCTCTCTTTTCGCCAACAGCGTCATCTACGGGTCCTGATGCAGCAAGTAACTCCATAACTGCTTTGTTACTTTTAAGGAACTGGATAGGGATGTCTTGATAGCTTTCTGGGGTGCGGAAATGCAGCTCGTAATTTACTGTGTGATCACCGCCACCATGGGCGATTTTGAAGGTGATTTTGACCTCAAATTCACCCCAGCCACGTTCTTTGACTTCAAATGGCGGTTCAGTTAGCACACGCACGTTGTTTTCGAAGGTTTCATGGAGTTTATAAGTAACAGACTCAAAAACGGATGCTGGATGTAATGTGCCGTCGGTACCAAGTATATGTACGTCAATACGCCATTCGCGCATAGGGTATAAACCGTCAATCATAGGCTCGGAGTCGAGGACTCGCTGGTGAGTGGAAACTCGTACTTTTCGTTGAACTTTGTCGCTCATGTAGAATATATACAGATTAGTAATGTATATATCCACACACCACACCACACTTATGAATAACCACGCTTATGTCTCCCAGTCATAATAACGGAATGTGTCCCAGTTATATTTACAAATGTAACCACACATATGAAATCCCACACTTACGAAACGCAACACTTACGAAATGTTTACACAATTACAAACGTAACCACATCGTAATCAATGCAACCACACACATGCATAAACATAATTATTTACTTAGTTAGTGACTACTTTATGGATGCTCTCGGCAACATAATCGACGTTATGAGTGTTCAAACCAGCAACCGAAATACGAGAGTTAGGAAGCAAGTAAATGTGGAACTCGTTAACAAGACGTTCACACTGCTCCTTAGAAAGACCAACAAACGAGAACATACCGATCTGCTCAGTGATGTGGCTCCATTTTCCGGGGGTGTTAAGCGCCTCAAGTTTAGATCTCAATGCGTGGCGCATAGAGATAATACGATCGGCCATAAACCTGACCTCGCCATACCACTCTTTCAGCAGTTCAGGATCAGTAAGGATTTTTGCAGCAACTCTAGATCCGAATGCGGGGGTGGTACTGATTTCAGCTCTGGTCTGGCTGGCAAGCTGACTGAGAATTGCGTCAGCAACTTCTGGTGTGGTGTCTTTGAGGTATACATGTAAGCATCCACAGCGCTCACCGTAAATACCCATGTTTTTAGAGAAACTTTGACACACAAGAAGGTCGTGTTTCTCTGAAACGAAATATCTCACTGCCCATGCGTCATTGTCTAAATCACCACTAGCAAAACCTTGGTAAGCAGAGTCAAAGAAGACAAACAGCTCTTTTTGTTTAATAGCGTCTGAGATCTGTTTCCACTGGTCACGTGTGGGGTCCATTCCGGTGGGGTTGTGTGCACAAGCGTGCAGCAAAATGGTGTCGCCTTTCTGCATTTGGGTGTTGATGGCGTTGAGCATGCCGTCGACGTTGAACTCTTTGGCTTCGCTGTTCCAGTAGGGGTACTCTTTGTACTCGAGTCCAGCAGTGTCAAAAATTGATTTGTGGTTACCCCAAGTAGGTGTGGGGATCCAGATCTTGCCGGTGGTGATACCGTGGGGAGGGAACTTCTTAAGAAGTTCAGCGCCGATGTGGTTGGCACCAGTGCCACTAAGTGTCTGGATCGTGGATACAATGTCGGTGTTGACGTCATTGCCAAAGAGGGTTTTGCAGGCGGCTTTTCTGAACTCATCATTGCCACGCATAGGAAGGTACTCGTGGTTCAAATGAGGGTCTTTAACGATCATTTGCTCGACTTTACGAACAACAGGCAGAACCCAGGGCTGGCCCTTGTCGTCCCTGTAGGCGCCAATGCCTAAATCGACTTTTTTAGGGAAGGAATCTTCTTTATATCTTCCAGAAAGTGCGAAAATAGGATCGGGTGGGCATGCAGTAACATTGAGCGAAGTCATTGTTAGTGGTTTGGAAAGCTTAGTTAAAGTGCGGAACCGGGTCATTTATAAATTGACAGATGAGTAAATGGTTGTTGAAATTGGGCTTGGGATTCACGCTTATGTCACTAACGCTTGGGGGGTTGGGATTGGAGAGACAGTTTATAAGTCATTGTTGAACTGACTCGTGATGACTCATCGGATCTGTCACAACGTATACAGATTTATGCAGATTGTATCCACTCATCCGAAACAAGGAAAATCAGCTCAATTAGGTTACACTCAAAATATGATTATGATTATTCTAAATACATGAATTCAATCTACATCATCAATTGTTGGAGTGGAATTCATCCCCTGTTGAACAGCTTCCCATTCTTCAGGCTCGTATACTTTCTTTTCAATTTGTAAAATGCCAGAATCGCCTAAATCAGCAACGAATTTTTCACCGTCTTCAACACTTAAAGTCTGTAAATATTTGTTCATTTCGTCGATATTATGAGACTCAATTGCAGTTTTAGCAGGTTCGCTGAATTTCTCGTAGATTTCATAGCCTTTACTTCCTGCTTCTGGGATGCTGATTGTGATCTCAGTTTCAGGATCTAATGACTTCAATTGAACAGCAACGTCATTCTCGTCGACTTCTGAGTCGTTCTGGTCTTTTAAAACCTCACATCTGGTTTTGATATGCTTGAAAACAGACTCGTAAGCCTCTACAAACACTTTAGCTGCGGGTGATTGAGGGTCTTTGATCTTATCAAATAACACTTTACAGCCGCCTTTGCCCAATGGAATACTGTACTGAATAATAGTTGAGGCCCAAACAGCTTGTTCAGCACGGTCAGTTTCGCCTTTGAGTTGAAAATCAAAGGCTGACATTGCTAACGCGTCTTTTTGGCCTTCAGTAATGATATATGGGTGGTCCATCATGAAAAGGTAGGCTTTATCATAGTCTCCGACCTTGATTTCACCGAATTTTTCAGTAGCAGGTAAAACTTCTTCTAAACCAGTTTCTAAAATGCGAGGTTTAGTGCGGGAGGGGGTATTCAAAGTTTCGATATGGGTCTCTGTGCTATTCTTAGTGTTTGAACTTTGCCCTTGCCCAGATGGTGTGCTTGATTTGTCATCCGATGTACCACCATCACCATCGGAACCACTTGGTTGGGTGGTACCACTGGCAGCATCTTTGTCTTTACCGTAAACAATTGTAGAATCCCAACCAGTATGAATATCTTCAGCAGTGATATGCTGTTTACGTTCCTCAATTAGCTTATCAAGCTCTGCCTTCTCATCCTTCATGGCACCCTCGATCATCTCTTTATGCTTTTCAATTTTAGCAACAACAGTTTCAGGATTCGTGTTTTCAGCGACTACCTGCAGCAACATACTCTCAATCATGTCAGTGTATCTAGGCTGTTCAGGACTAGTAGCCTTCGACGGTTTCAGTTTAGTCTCACCTTCCTGACTAAGAGCCACATCTTTAGGAATGTCTAAACCGAGTTTATACCCGGATTCAGCAGCATTTAATAATTTATTAACTCTTTTGAGAAGGTCTTCATTGGTTTCTAAATTGACTTCTAATTGGGCAATTCTGAATTTCATTTGCTCACGTTTCTCGTGGATATCTCTTTGTTTCCATCTAATAAACGATTTCTTATCGACATTAGGATGGACTTCAATATCGCTATCATCGCTGAGTTCGAGCTTGTCCCATTTGCTGTAGTCTACAACCATTATTGTGGCGGATAAGTAACTTTTGATGTTAACGTTGGGAAGTGTGGGTTTAGGTGTCGACTTTAGTGATTATGTCATAGATTTAGGGAGGTGTGGTTCTAGTTAACTATTCTAATTGGAGGTGGTCTAAAGTTCTAGTACATACGAGAAATGATGAGTAATCTGGAGTGTGGATCCACCACACACAAACACACACCGAATAACAAATTTGTACATTATGCATTAAAATATATAACCCCTATCTATAAAATTCCGGTCTTTCAGCATTAACTCCATACTCATTCAAAACACCAGATAAACTCTCCATTGTCAAAACAACTCTACCAGAACTCGATCCAGGACCCGCACGACCACGTCCAGCATTACCTGACGAGTTCGCAGTTTGTGCTCTAATTCTAGAAAATTGATAAGCATCACTAGCAATATCACCAATGAATTTTTGAGTCGCTAATGCCAGCAGTCTTTTTATTCTATGATCTGTGGTTTTAAAGCCGGATTTAGCCAAATAATGATCAGTTACTGCGTCAGGAATAATAGGACTGAACTCGTCCATAGCATCCAGCAATTCTTTAAGCGACTTTTCACGCTGTTCAAACAAAGGTTTAAGAAGAGTTTGATCGTATACGGGGTCTACGTCTATAGAAGAAGAAGCTGTGGGTTCTAACTCGTCTTCAACGTCATTAGTATCTGATTCTACAAACATTGCAGATTCTTCGTCATTAGAATTGTCAGTTCCGTCGCCTTGTTGCTCTGAAGGACTTTCAGGTTCTTGAGATTTAATTTCTGGGGATGGTTGTTCAGGTGCTTGTGTGGAAGTAGGAGATGAGGAGTCTTTAGGTTCTTCGGTGTTTGTATTGTTTACTAAGTTGTCATCTTGAGGGCTGGTATTTTCCAGGGTATTGTTTTCTGGATCAGATGGTGAAGGAGAGGCAGACGCAGAGGCAGAGGGCGACGACATTCAGAGAGGTGTGTAGTAAGCAAGTTACCACATTTAATACAAATAATATGTGGATAGAGGCAGAATCTACTGAAATGGGTGTAGAATTTGTTAGAGTTAAACTTAAATATTTGCACATTATCACTTCTTAATTTTTTTCAGAGGTGTGTTAAAGATTGTAGCGAATCATGCATTGTATTACTTGCTAACCTGGATCTCTTAGTTAGGCTAGGCTTAGACATCATATCCAATTATATTAACCGCAGTCTATATAAAACGGGCAAGGGTTATATAAATCAATGCATTTCCACATTCTCTCAATTTTTATATAAGCCACGATCGCCTAAACGTAAGTTACAGTTGAACCAAAATGCCACATACCCACCCAGACTCCTCTGGAAAATTATTTTTCCTTATTATTCTCGCTATTTTCCTACCTCCGGTATCTTTAGCAATTGACGGATTCGCCGGTTCTCAAATTTGTCTTAATGTCATTTTATGGCTGTTAGTACCGTTTGGTGGATTCATTCACGCAATCTACTTGCTATTCAAAAACAGGTACGTAGTGCAGTCCCAGTATAATGAAGTTCATGGTACTGTTGGGGGAACAAATGATTTAGAAACACAACGGTATCATCAGGGATACTCAAATCCTCATATGAGTCCTCATATGAGCCCTCACATGGGTCCCAACATGGGTCCTAATCAGGGACATCCCCAACAACAGTACCAACAACAGTACCAACAACAGTACCAACAACCGGCACAGCCTGGATACGGATACCCTCAAAGTGCACCTACTAGATACGAAAATGGTCCTGTTGACAATAAACGTGCTGCGCCAGCTCAGGCTCCATACATTCCTAGCAACGTTCCTGAAGCCACATCTGTGCCTGAATCGTACCCTAGCCCACCTGCTTACGAAAACTTCAGAGAAAACGACAATAAAATCCAAAGAAACTAATAATAGACGTAGCCGTTGAATCACAAATTTTAATGAAATATCAAATATGTATGTAAGTTATTTTATTTTGCTCTGTTTTTGCTTCTGTTTCTTAGTTCAGAGTCTCAATCTCTCGAACTCTCTAATAACATTTTCCAAACCAGCACGCTCAGCATCGAACCCTTCGAGTTTCTTATCGTTCTGTTCTCTCACTGCCTGCTTGACCTTCTCAACGTAACCAGGAACCTGGGTTTGTTTAACAAGGTTAGCCTTCTGCTGCTCGATCTTGTTGATCTTCTCGTTGGCCTTCTTGATCTCTTGGTCAAGATCGACATGGCCTCTAACGACAACATAAGCGTTGACCAACGGAGAAACAGTACCAACAACACAGCCAGCAGGAGTGTCCTGGACTTCAGTGATCTCGAGTTTGCTAGCTTGTTTGACGATAGAAAGAATAGAACTTTCCTGTCCTTTAAGCATAGCGTACGCATCACCTTTAGCGCTGATAATAGCCTCACCGTTCTTAACAATACCGTAGTCAGCGAACAAAGCACGCAAAGTCTTAGCAGTTTCTAAAACAAGGGTGTAAGCAGTGTCAGATTCAGCATCGAAAAGTTGCTCGTTGGGGAACTCGGCAAGACAGACAGTCTCAGGAATAGGAACCTTAGGGTTCTCAGGTTTAGGGATACGCTGCCAAAGCTCTTCAGTAACGAAGGGCATGAAAGGATGGATCAAACGCAAGGCACCGTCCAAACAAGCGTAAAGAGTGTCTTGAGCGCTCTTCTTCTCTTCGGGAGTACCTTCTAAGATGAGACCCTTAGAGTTCTCGATGTAGACATCACAGAGCTCGTAAAGCCAGTACTGGTAAACAACAGAAGTGGCATCCATGAACTGACGCTTCTCAAGGTGTTCACCAGTAAGCTTACCAGCAACGGACAATTTGTGTAAAATCCATTTCTCGACCAAACTGCGACCAGGCTGAACTTCATTAGGAGGTTTGTAGTCAGGGCCTAAACGCATAAGAGCGAATTTAGTAGCTTGGTAGATCTTGTTACAGAACTTACGGTAACCCTCAACACGGTAGATGTCTAAGTTAATGTCTCTACCACCAGAAGTGTAAGCACACATAGAGAATCTCAAAGCATCAGTACCACACTCAGGGATACCCTGAGGGAAACTGATGGATTGACCCTCCTCAGCACGCTTGACCTCTCTAGGATCCAAGTTACCCAACTTGAGTTTGTCGTGTAATCCCTGCAATGAGATACCAGAGATGACATCAAGAGGATCAACAACGTTACCCAAAGATTTAGACATCTTACGACCTTGAGCATCACGAACCAAAGAGTGGCAGTAGACCTCCTTAAAAGGAATCTCACCAGTAAGTTTCAAAGACAACATGATCATACGGGCAACCCAGAAGAACAAGATATCCCAACCAGTCTCGAGCATAGACATCGGGTGGAAATTGGAGAAGTCAGCGCTTTCAGTGTTAGGCCAGCCAATAGTTGACAAAGGCCACAAACCACTACTGAACCAGGTATCCAAAACGTCCTCATCCTGGTACAGTCTCAAACTATCAGCATACTTAGGGAACTTAGCCCTGGCCTTTTCATAAGCTTCAGCCTCAGTTCGACCAGCAATCCAGCTCTCAGTATCAGAAGGATTGAGTTTGTTACCCGGGGTAAGCTCAACCTGGTAGGCAGGACAGCGGTGACCCCACCACAACTGACGGGAAATACACCAATCCTGGATATTCTCCATCCATTTGAAGTATTCATTCTCGCTTTGGTGAGGATAAACAGTGATCTTACCGTCCTTAACAGCCTTAATAGCCATCTGTGCAGGCTCAGAGCAGTTGACCCACCACTGAGGTTTCAAGATAGGCTCAATGATATCACCACTCTTTTCACAAGTAGGAACAGACATAGGATTGTCGTTTTGTTCAACGAACAAACCATTAGCCTTAAGATCCTCAATAACAGCCTTACGGGCATCGAATCTGCGCATACCAGCATACTTACCACACTGATCATTCAAAGTACCATCATCGTTCATGATGTTGATGAACTCCAAATCGTGACGCTTACCAGTTTCGTAATCGTTAGGATCGTGGGCAGGAGTGATCTTAACAGCACCAGTTCCGAACTCCATATCAACAGCAACATCATCAAGAACAAGAGGAATCTCACGGTCCAACAAAGGATGCTTCAGTCTAGCACCGTGAAGATGACGGTAACGCTCATCATTAGGATGAACAGCAACAGCAGTATCACCAAATACGGTCTCAGGACGAGTGGTAGCAACAACTAACTTCTCATCAGTACCAACGACAGGGTATGCGAAACTAGTAATAACACCGAACTCAACGGGCTCTTCGTAGCCAGGAACCTTCAATAAAGTACGACCAGGAATTTCTTTGTTCTCTACCTCTAAATTGCTCAAGGTAGTGTTCAAAGCGACACACCAGTTAACCAATCTCTCAGCTCTGTAAAGAGTGCCATCCTCGAACAAACGAACAAAGGCCTCAACAACAGCCTTAGAACGGTTCTCATCCATAGTAAAGGACTCACGAGTCCAGTCATAAGAAGCACCTAAGGCAGTAATCTGGTTCTTAATTCGCTGGTGGTACTCCTCCTTCCAGTCCCAAACAAGATCGACGAACTTCTCACGGCCGTAGTCGTGGCGAGTCTTGCGCTCTTTGTTCCAAACGTTCTTTTCAACAACACTTTGGGTAGAAATACCAGCGTGATCAAAACCAGGAATGAAAAGAGTAGTGTAGCCTTTCATACGGTAGTATCTCACGAGGGTGTCTTGAAGGGAAATGGTCAAGGCGTGTCCAATATGAAGAGCACCAGTGACATTGGGGGGGGGGGCAGGAATAACGAACTTACCTTTGGAAAGAGGCTTGCCGTCTTTGTCGAGTTTAGGAGCAAAGAAGTTCTGCTTAACCCACCAGTCGTACCAAGACGACTCAACGTTTGCGGGGACGTAGGCTTTCAAAGAGGGGTCGTCAAGGCTTAAAAGATTTTTCTTCTCACCAGGGACAGTAGTGTCTTTGAAGGGAGGGATCTCTTCTTTGACTTTTGTGGCTTTAGGTTTCGCAGATTTGCCTTGAGACTGCTGGGCTTGCTGGGCCTGTTTGGCTTTTTTAGCCTCAAACTTGGCCATCTTCTCGGCCTTCTTACGCTCTTTCTCGAGCTCTTTCTCGGTCTTAGGTCGTTCGGGAGCCTCTGACATCAGTTAAGATTGAACTAGTACCGATAGGTATGAGAATTTCAATTAGGTAATAGGATCGGTCAGATTAGTACTGGGTTTGGAGTGGGAAAAGGGGGGGGGGATTTTTTTTCTTTGTAAGGCGGGAGGAGTTGGAAATAGAGTTGGAAATTTCACGAATACATGATACGGTTAAGAAGTATTCCGTGCGTGTTCTTCCTTTCGAAGAAGAGAAACTCTATGAATTAATTCAATAATGTATGCTAATGTAAAAAAAAAAAAAGCAGAAAACACAACAGCAATACGTAGTATTAACACTTACCGTTGGCGTTCTAGTATCATAAAGCTAAGATGCTTATATGTTTGTTGATTACTCTATGCACGGAAGATTCGGGTGTGTATTTACTCAATAACCGAACCGAACTATGCATCTAAAGTAAGACACATAAATGTATGTAAATAAACTTTGAAGATCGATGGAACTAAAGTATATATACGAAATTCAGTCCTTTATTAAAAAAAATTGAACATTTTTATATTAATACCTTTAATCTCACTCCAATGGGGAACTTCGCTCTTTATCACTCTGGCCACCTGGCGGCTAAGGGAAAAAATCGTAGATGTGGCCATACTCTACAGTTTGTTTAATTCGTACCATATAAAATGGCGTGAAAAAATCTACAATCGCATTGTTTGAACGTTTGCTACATGCACTCAGGATCAATCTCACCATATCGTCGGAAAAAAACAAACCCTTAACCTTTTGTAAGAACCCTTTCCCTGATAAAATACCCAAAATGGTGAGTATCGATTTCTGCGGGAAGCTGGAGAGGAACACAATAAATTCCAGGTGGGATTTTATTCGTTTACCTACCATTTTATAAACCGATGTTTTTTTATTTTCCAAAGTCCATTCACAGAAATGAAACACATTACTGTATATGGTAAAGAAGATATAGAGGGAAAAAGAATCACGTGACTATTATGCACAAGCGATTCTAAAAGATTTTAGATAACAAAATGCTAAAACAGGCAAACAGAAGGAACTTATGGCTTTCATCTTTCTTCAATAAATTCGCGTTTGTTATACTCGAGCATAAACTTATGTTGGGAACTGCTTTGGTCAATTTATCCGCTTTAAACAACAAATCCACCAAAATAGATACGAAAATTAGCAATAGGACCCTAAACCTAGCAAAGTCTTACTCTGCATATTGACACAAGTATATAATGAGGCACCGATCTGATCAGATCCGGTACCACTAAAGATTTATCAAAACATGCTTTTTCTGTTAGCTCCGCTGATAGCCTCTAAGCTCGCATATGCGTCTCCTGATGTTACATCCGATGCCCCGGAACCAACAATCACTTCGCTTCCAGACGTCCTGCATCGTCGCGAGGATGAGAATGGCGTTTGGTATTCCACCGGATCATGGACATATTGGACAAGCAAATGGACATCCTACTATGTTTCCACTTCTTACAGTGAGGATGCTGTAACATTTGATTGGGGTGATATCTTCGGTGACGATGAAGACGAATCCTCTGCAAGCTCTAGTACTTCTACTAGTCTTGAATCTATCTCTTCCTCCGAGTCGATTATCACTACCACTTCATCTTCATCTTCATCTTCATCTAGCAGCTCATCATCTACTCCCAGCGAGACACCAAGCTCTAGTTCTTCCTGTAGCCAAACACCAAGTTCTAGCTCATCGGTTGTTGAGACCCCTAGCTCTAGTGCTTCAGTTTCTGAGGTTTCCAGCTCTAGTTCTTCTATTGCAGAGACTCCCAGCTCTAGCTCTAGCTCTTCTACTCCCGTGTCTTCCAGTCACACTACAATTTTGGAAGCCGCAAGTGAGAAAACCAGCTCAAGTTCGGTTTCTAGCCTTACTTCCAGTCAGTCTCTTTCCAGTGTTACCACTAGCCACGAGTCTGAGGCATCCTCTGAGGTTAGCAGCATCACATCGAGCCCATCACCTGTCTTGTCTTCTGATGTAGTTTCCTCTAACACATTCTTCCCGGCTGCGAAAAACGTCACTAACTCTCTTCACGCCACAACTTACTTGACTTCTAATAACTATACCACTGATGTTGTCACCGAATACCTTACCACGTACACCACTGAGTGTAGTGCTTGTGATGAAGAGGAGTCGTCTTCTGCCTTTACACCTGAGGCGGTGAACACCACCGTTACCAACATTGAGGAAATCACGGTTTGTTCTGAATGCCCAACCAGCCCGTCTTTCGAGAATCACAACGGTACTATTCCCGTAGACTCGTTCTATCCTTCTAGGGAGACCGCTGGCGCTTCCAAACCAAATCCTAACAATGGTGACATTCTTCTTGCAACCCCTACAAATCCTCAAACAATCGCGCTTGCTAATGCGGCAGTATATGCTACCCCTGCTATGTCTACATTTGCTTGTATCCTCTTCATGCTGCTTTTATAGAGCCTAATTAAATTTACTTAACACATATGTATACATTCAATTAATAAATCATTTAAATATATTCAAAAGAACCAAAACTGGCTGTACAATTTGATGTGAGAAAGCTTCTTTTTTAGGTCACGTATTGCTGAACGCTCATCTCGGTCTCGATCTTGATCTGTTGTAATACGAGTTACGTGATTTGTGGTTCTGCGATATGCATATCGTAATCCCCAAATATTTTCAAACTGGCTATGTGCACGACACGTTGTTTGAAGTTTGATGAAGAGATTAAGAAAAAATAACATAAAATAAAATATCTATTTTCCATTAGAATAAAAATGATCCGGGCTTAAAGGTTTTTTTGCCCGTAACAAGTATTCTGTAGTATAGTTGAAGCATTTCCGCTATGATTCACGTGTGTAGGTATATATGAGCAAGAGATGTGCACCTATTAGTATAGTAGGTCTAGTACATATTTCGTATAAGACTCATATTACATGTTGTTCAATCAATTATTATTCCAGTTAGCTGTACATATACAGGGTTAGGGTATTACATGCTGCTAAGACATTATGTGTGTATTACTCATACAAGCACATACTCGGTAGTATACAAAAAGGGTAATAAACCTGTAATTTGTGTTAGCTAGAGACCACCAAAAAACGCCTATCACATACAGATTTTAGCAGTTTAAACTTCATTAAAACGCCAATAGTTATAAGTATAGAAATACAGTTAACTAGTGGTCAGAATATCCATCCTTTTTTTTAGATAGAATATATTCCGATCGCTGAATGGTAGAGAAACCTAGCCCTGTAATCGAAGGGCGTTTCACTGAGCCCGGTGCACGACATGTAAATAGATGGTATCTATTCCGCCTGTGAGTAACATTTAAACAGCTGGACTAATAGCAGTATGCTTAGCATTTATTGTTCGCTTTTCCTATAAAAATTGAAACTACTTTTGTGAAGTAATCTCCCAGCGTTACCAATTTCCAAAATGGTAATAAGATGACCAAACCACGTGACTACATGCACTGGCATGCACGAGCGTGAGTCGCCAATACTTGATTAATAGCCAGCTTTAGCTACATTTGAGGCTTATGTGTACTCAAAAAGATGCTTAAAGAGATAGGTCTCAGTAATGCGTCATTTATACACCATGTAAAATTCTGTTGCTTCTTGGTTCCGAAGAACCACCACGACATTTTCAAATCTTGACGCATACACCCTAAACCTAACGAACGCATATTTAAAGTTCGCTTAACTACATAGAGTGCCTGAAATATTAGCTTTAGAGACAAACAAGAAAACAGGGAGCAATAATGAGTTTTATATTCTCATTAGTTACGTTGAACTTTGCAGCTGTGCTTGCTGATCTGGAAACGCCTGCTCCTGTTCCAACTATAACCTCGGTTCCTGAGGTAGATGAGCATAGTCGTGGAGAATTGTATGGGGATCTACCCAAGTCGCCCAAATCTTGGAGTCAATTCTCTGAGTGTACCTTAAATACAATTCAAGTTGGTAATAATGTGCCGTTCAATTTTGAAGTATTTCAAGATTTTAACTATAACTACTACTGTCCATGTACCAGTACAAGAACCAAGAAAAAGTCATCTACCCCTAAACCCTGTCCTTGCAAAACCACCAGTCCATTCAAAAAAAATATGAGCTGCAGTACTGTTTGTAATGGAAAACATATTTTTAGTTCCTCGGAAGAGGAACCTTTCACTACTTTAAGCTCACCCTCATTCAAAAAGAAGGTGACCTCAACACCATCTTGTAAAGAACTCCCCAGTCTTAGTGCTTTTAGCTCTGCTAAAAGTTCTAACACACCTTGTAAAGAGAGTCCAGGCTCTAACTCTTCCAGTATTTTTCAGAGTAGTACTAGTACATCCTGCAATACCCCGAGGGATCATTCTTTTAGTATTGCTCAAATCTCACCCACTTTATCCGAAAAAACACCGAGGTCTTCTTCTATTGCTACAAGAAGCTCTAGGTCATCTTCCGAGGAAACACATGGGTTTAACTCCTCCAACCTTGTTCAAAGATCCAGTACACTCTGCAACGAGACTCCAAGTGATCATTCTTCCAAGATAGTATTAAGTTCTCGTACGTCCTATAAGGAAACACCAAGAGCTGATTCTTCCAATGCTGCTCAAACTCAATGCTTTGAAATGTCTTTTAATGGAACTTCAAACTTGAGCTCGTCTATTAGAACAGTCAGTACCAGTTCGTCTAATGTGACTGTTAGTCACAGTACGCCGATCAAAGAACCCCCTGGCTCGATCTTGACAGCCGAGAACACCAGATCCGCCAACTTAACTAGGTCATACAGCACAGAAAGTTCAATTGAATATTCTATTTCCACTATAAATACCATTGAGACACTCTGCTTGAGTTCTTCACGTGTGATTACTGACCACACATCGCCCAAACTGGAATCAGTTGGTGACCAGTCCTCCACTGAAACCATTGATACCGACTCTCACAGAATCAACACGGCATCCAAATCAGATGGTTCATCTTTTTTGGAATCATCCCAAACTAAGGATTGTACTCCTAATTTATCAAGCACGAGTTCGAGCTCGTCCTCGACTGTATCTGAGTCTAGCTCAAATACAATCATCTACTGTGTGTTATCAAAAACACATTTCCAATGACACTATTTCTTTTGAAACAAATGTGATTCCTTCAGTCGTCCCCACCGTTACATCTGGCTCGATCTCATCAATCTCATCGATCGATGACTTGCAACACACAACGAGTTATTCGTATTATTTAACAATTAGTGGAAGTATTGGAATAACAACCCAAACTGTTATTGAAGAGTTTACGAGACATATAACCAACTGTAGTGACGGAACTGAGAACGTCGGACTAACATCTTCTCACGTCTACAACTGTGATCCGAACAATGCTGGAAGTCATACCTCTTCTCCTGTACAATATACCAGCTCATCTCTCAAGAACCAAAACACACGTTCGTACCTTCCATCAAGCGAGATCTTATCTGCGGGGTACGTCCAGACAGCTATTCCGACCAGATCAGAGGAGATTCACACAGATATTCTTATGGAAACATCTTCTAATTCAGAAATGACGCCTTTTTCAAATTTAGCAATTGCCATTTCTCACAGACTGTATGCCTTATTTTACTTATTACTGCTCCAGCTAATCTTCTAGCGCTACCATTCCACGTTGGTATCGCTATATATAATACCAACTACATAATATACCACTACTACTAATGTGTTTAATTTTACACATACGTCCATGTATTGCAGCTACAATCATCGATCGAGACCTTAAACATCGACCATTTACACACCAGTGACTCATAATCATCGTGATCATGATCACAATCATGTCCAGATTGTGATACATTCCTTCCGATTATGCTTCAGTTTATTTTTTTTAAAAAATAGGGGTTATATCGTGAGGAGATAATCATATAAGAAAACCAGTTAGAAACTTTTATTTTCTTTCGAAATCCAATCTCATTTCGACCAGAATTTGATCTCGCAACATGACCAATCTGTGTTATTCTCGCGCAGACGACTATTTTTACCAAATTCGTTTCGAATGTGTTCAGGGTGTGCCCCCACCTTAAAAATTATCAAACAACACTTTTATTGTTTTTGAACGAACTAAATGTAGAAAAGAAATAATAATAGAAGATATTGAATGTATAATTATCACCCAAACTATCTCCAATATTTAGATCGAACCTCTAAACTTTACCTACGAGATCGACTTGTGAGAATGATTTGTTGTCAAGCGATTTGATATCTGAGATATATGTTACGTAACGCGACGCAGGTGTATGCAGTGATTACAACGCGTATGCAAGTCTCCACTTCACTAAATATAGATTAGTTGGAAGAAACTTTGAAAAAAAACAGAAATGAGTTTGAGAACAACTAAAATGACCCCTGAATACATCTACAGTTCATTACACATATTTCTCTCAACGAAAGAAAAAATAGTGACGTATAACCCATATAATGGGTTAGGGTATGCAACAACTGTGGTTGTCAGATCCATTCTGGACCCTGCAGGGTGTTTTTTCAGGAACATTGTGGTTTCCAGATCAGCTCGAAACCATGCTATTTCTAGGCCAAGAAACCAGCAAAAAAAGGAATGAATCAATCATAATAATAATTTTAAATTATATAGAACTTTAATATATAGATCGTGAAGATAATTTCTTTTTGGGTTGACAGCAAAGTGATAAAGCGCCCTCTCTACTCTTAGCCTAAACTGGCAAGCTTCGATAAAACTGCCCTAACCGCTAAATAGGCTCAGATTGAAAGTTTTTTCACGATTTCAGCATTTAAATTCGACATATTTAACATCAATACGTCTCAAATAATACAATAGCACATGTACAGTTGTTCTCACCTTTTTTTTTGGAAAAATTTGAGTCTTTTCTTGAGAGGACCACAATCGCCTCATTTTCTGGCCGCAAATTACAAAACCACGTGACGTGAAAAATTCAATATTCGGTTAGAATCTCAAATATCTCATGTTAGCGAAACCAGTTTGTTTTTTTTATCTTTCGACAAGAATAACTTTTATTTTTATTTGATACTTGAACTATTGTTATTTGGGCATCGTATTGGAGTAAAATGAAATTGGTATCAATTTGTGAAGTCGACCTGCCAGAGCAAACATGAAAATATGCACCCCAACCCTAACATACTCCAAGACTGCATGACCATACATGCGTATCTATATAAATGAATCTAAAATCCCCACAAGTTCTGTACCATTTGATTCCCAACAATCCATGCTATTCAAACCAAATCTGTTTGTTACAGTATTGTTAGCGTCGGTTCTTGCTCGTCCCTCACAAGGTGAGCCGAATGATACATTATCGTTTGGTGATGTCAGTTCTAGCGACCCCTTAAACGAATTCTCGTTGATCCGGAGACACTACAATTATCCTTATCACTCAAACCAGCACGACCAGTGCACATACTGTACTTGGAACTGTTATCGTAATTGCAGGGGTTACGGTGATTCCAGAGAATGTGAGTTCTACTGTGATAACTATTGTGGACCGCAATGCAACAGATCCAGGTGCCAAACCCCCCCGAAACCCACATGTGAATGTAAGAAACCACCCAAGCCTACTTGTACCAAATCTAAGAAATCTTCCAGTACAACTAGTGTTCCAGCTCAAAAAACCTCTTCTGTTAAAACCACCTCAAAGTCTTCCAAGACCAGCAAATCGTATACCCCAACTATTCCCACCAGCAGCTCTAGCACCAAAACCAAGGTAACTAGTTCATCCAGTCCTTCCGCTAAGACTTCTAAGACAACCCAACCTAATAAATCTGTTTCATCCAGTTCACCTGGCAAGGAATCTATCAGTTCTAAGCCTAGCTTTAGTAGCAAAACTGCCTTTAGCTCTTCCAAGCCAGTTGAGAGCAGCTCTTCTAAACTCGCTGAGAGCAGCAAGCCCGTGGCCCCTGCTTCTTCTAGTTCTTCAAATCCAGTTGAGAGCAGCTCTTCTAAACCAGTTGAGAGCAGCAAACCTGTAGTTCCTGTCTCTTCTAGCTCTTCCAAGCCAGTTGAGAGTAGCAAGCCCGTGGTTCCTGTTTCTTCAAGTTCTCCCAAGCCAGTTGAGAGCAGCTCTTCTAAACCAGTTGAGAGCAGCAAACCTGTAGTTCCTGTCTCTTCTAGCTCTTC
>JAJMJH010000065.1:0-25602 GCA_030568935.1 Starmerella lactis-condensi
ATATAGGCTTACTAACATAGGTGTAATCCATACATTAGTATAGCTTACCCCAACAAGATCATATTAGAAGAAACCCACAAAATTATATATATGCACGTTCATGCATGCATGCTTATGTCACCACCAACGAACCAACCACACCACACCACACCACACTACACCCCTTAAACACACACACGCACACATATTGTACGTATAATGTAAAAATGTATAAACATCACAAGTATATATATAAACAAGTTAGAAACCCTCAGCTTCTTGCTTAGCAGAAACCTCCTGGACATTTTCCAATTGTGGAGCCAACTCATCAACGATCTGTTGCAGCAATTTCGGATTGTCCTCAGGACCAATAATCGACACTGTGTTCACCTTATCGCGGAAATGAGGATAGGAACCTAATTTCACTTCCTCAGAACTGTACTTATTTTGAGCAACAGACAATGGCATAGACAAACCAGATTCCGGTGTGCTTGTTTGCAAAAACCGCCTTGTCATCTTCCTACCATCAATGCGATCTCGTATTAACGGTCTTAAACATTCCAGCATTTTCCTGTATAATGCCGGAATACCAGGGAATATATAGAACTGTTTGTTAATAGCCACTAATGGGACCCATAGATCGTCACTGATAAAGAGGTACTCCACATTATCACCAGCTGGGAGTTCAGCCATTCGCAATTGAGCAAGCAGTTCAGGGCTATCCGCCTTTTTCAATTTAGGCGGGTACCGTGCTTTTAAATTCATTTTGTCTACTGTCAATTGATGCAATTTCAATGGCAAGTTAAACGCTCTAGCAATGGTAGGATACGTGATATCGTCGTGGGTAGGACCAATTCCACCGGTAGTTACCACAAAATCATATTTGGATCTGTAATCGTTGACTACCGAAATGATGTCCTCTTCTTCGTCTGGAACAACGGAAATTCTTCGGAGATCAACACCGAGGGAAAAGCAGTAGTCTGCGAAGAACTGAGAGTTCGTATCTTTAATTTTACCGTTTAGGATTTCATCACCTATTACTAGCATAGCAGCGTTTCTGATCTTGGGGAAAGTATTCGATGTCATTTTATGAGCGAATCTTCTTAAGAGCATGAGACTTCAACGTCTCACTTTTGTTAGTATACTCTAATTATCCTTCGGTTAGGGCAGCGTTTCTTAGATTAAAAGGCACTTAACCGGTAGCATCGAAACCGGTGACTGAGGGTATGATTATGAAGCGAGGGTGTAAACAAAGTCAATGAAATTGGTGTATACGCGTAATTCCTCAGAGATTGAGGATAATTTCAATTCTATAATAAATAAATTCTTAATTGGAATTAATTCGTGAAAAAAATAAATTCATTAGTTTATTTGGTATACTACATTTGTCTTATCTACATGAGCACATAAGAACTGCTCAGAAGCACATGTTTGTGATCTTTTCAGATTCATTTATATTCCACGCGAGATATACTCGTACCCTTAACCTGATATCAATTTTCCCTGGCTGCGGGGTCATCCATTGGATTAGTAACTAGGATTTTGTTGCAAAAAGTACCACGATTAGCCAAGGTGTGTATGGATTAGTAAACGTTTCTAATTATAGAGAAGAAAATCAAAATCAGAAAAAAAGAGATAAGCAAAAATTAGCCCAACGGGGGGCTCGAACCCCCAACCTTGTGATGATTCTATTCCCTTGCGGGTTTAAGAGTCACACGCTCTTCCGATTGAGCTAGCTAGGCTGGATCTTGCTAATGAGAGGAGCAAAAATTATATGTATGTATATATCAAATAACCACATGTACAAATGTACACACACACCTGTTGTCACGGACTCACTTGTGAGTGTACCACCTAAATACATGTCATAACTATCTATCTAAAATACAACTTAATTCTGAATTCCCGAATACAGAACTCAAATAACTATGTTTAAACCTCTCAAGTCCCAGCCTCTTTATCAATAACAAGTAACTGTCATATACTAATCCCGGATCACCATACTCAAGCATCCAATTCAACACATCTAAAGAACTAGCACTCCATATTAACATATCATCAGATTCTAAAAATGCATTTATTAATTCATGATAAACAGGCGTTAAATTAGGCATTTCTATTACCTTCAACAACTCCGTTTTATTCTCTTTAACATGTTTGATCAGTGTATTAGTGTAAATCGTTACCATTTGTGTCCATAAATGCGAAGGCACATCCACATCTTCCACACTGATTTTCCCCGTATTTCTGCGTTTATAAAGCTCAATTATAAAATCGTCAAATTCAAGTTCTCTCCAAAATTTATAACTCGCGAAATCATTATAAAATTTAGAAATATCAAGCTGGTCACGTTCAGCTTCTAAGATCTCAATTGCCCTTTCTAAAACTCCAAGCTCTAAACCTGGATCTGGCAATTGTAATGTCTTTATATCATCATCTAGTTTTTTAGTGTTCATATTTGTGTTGAAATTTATTGGTTTGGGTTCAACTCCTAGTGATTTAAACCGTTTAACTTCTAACGGTTCTGTGATTCCTTGGTTATTAACACCTAATCCTTGACCTGGTTTAAACCCCATTTTTTTAAGTAATTGAGACCCAATTCCGTACTGCTCGTCCAAATCGTTTTCTTGTTCACCCATTTAATTAAGTGTGTGTTTCCAACTATGAGTGTCAAAGTAATGTAACGACCTTTGAAATCAAAGTGTTTAGACCTGCTTTGTAACCCTCTTAGTCGTAGTGTCTTTTAGTCTTTGTACTTTTAGTCTTTGTGCTTTTAGTCTCTGCACTCTTAATCATAGTACTCTTAATCATTGTGCTCTTAATCATAGTACTTAAACTAGGTACTCTTAATCCTTAGGATTCTTGGTAAATCTTACTCTCCATGGAGACTAAATACAAGTACCGTGTTGAAATTCAGCAAATGATGTTTGTGAGCGGCTCCAGCAGTGACCCCCCCCTCCCCACAATCATGGTTGTTGAGGATATAGTCCGTGCACAAGTTATTGAGCTAATTAACCAAGGAACCTACCTAGCTCGTCAGCGAGGAGCACGATTTATAGCCGTTGAGGATATTATGTACTTAATACGACACGACATTGCTAAAGTTAATAGACTAAGCACATACCTAGCTTGGAAAGACGTACGTAAGAACGCTAGAGACCAGGATTCAGGTGGTGCTAATGGTGTAGACGCTCCTGATATTATGGACGACCCAGCAGCAGCCCTTGGGTCCGGAGATAAGAAACCAAGTAAACCCAAGAGAATTGGTCTCCCCTGGAAAGCACAAAACATGTTTGCAATCCCCATGAGCGCCGTCCAGAATTTCGGTCAAGGCAATGAAGACGAAGAAGATGTTGATAATTTAGGAGACCAAGAAAGCGATGACGAAGATACGGAAGCACATCAATTAATGAGCGACAGACTGCGAAATGCAGATCTGCGCACACAAAGCATGACACGAGACGAATACGTACACTGGAGCGAGTGTAGACAAGCAAGTTTCACATTCCGCAAAGGCAAGAAATTCCGTGACTGGTGTGGAATTTCACATATTACTGATTCAAAACTACAGGATGATATTATGGATGTATTAGGGTTCCTCACATTTGAAATCGTGGCGAATATTACAAGCATGGCATTAGAAATAAAAAACAAGTCCGAGGCTAAAGCTAAGGTGGAAACTAAGGATGATAATAGGCCGCGTGTGGGGCAGTTGTTTAAATTGCCTAATATGACAGAGACACCACTGCTTCCTAAACATATTAGAGCGGCATATGCTAAATACGAAACTCCAATTAAGAAGGCTACGGCTTTGAAAACATGGCGTGGTGGAATGTTAAGGTACCAAGTTAGAATTGTATAGTACTATATATATATGTAGTGTGGATACATGTGGGTATGTAATGTGGATCTATGTGTGTGTATTTTAGATCATGTGGATACATCTGAGTATGTAATGTGTGTTGTGTGTATTGTGTGTTGTGGATACATAATGTAGATACACAATTTGGACATGTAGACGTATATAGCGCAGATATGTAGTATGTAACCTTGGAATGTCACTCATCCTCCTCTGTGAGGAACTCATTATACACCTCTGGGTGCTTTTTGAAACAAGACTGCATAGCCCCGAATTTTGAAAGACATTCTGCTCCCTTGATTTCAGAAGTCGAGAAAATAAAGCAAGCAAACGCTTGTTTGAACTCTTCTCCACAGGGTCCGTGTGCCATTCCTCCTAAACAAGGACAGTCCCAATCGATCTCACCGGTTTCCTCGTTTAAAGCGTCAGTGATTTTACCCTTTTCAGGTTGTTTATTCGGATCGAAATTGTTTTCAGGAATGTTTACTTTGTCGTTGTTTTTCAAGTCATTTTTAACACTGGTCAAATTGGGCACAGCGTTGGGGTTGGGCTCTGTGGCCGAGATTTTAGAAGTGTCATCAGAAGGTGTTGACTCACTATTTTGGGCGTACGCCACAGATCCTAAAGTAAGCAGTCCAGCGCCAACTAATGTCGAGCCTTTAAACGCTGATCTCAGTAGTTTAGGCGCAATTGCACGTCCGAATTTCGAGAACATTTAGATAGTACTAAGCACTCGTTGTCAAACCAACAAAATTTTAAATTTAACGTACTTGTTTACTTCTTTTTTACGTATTCAATTATTTATAATTCACATTCATGTATTACACGATCTAAAAACAACACCTTTGAGCAAAGACCCTGAAGTTCGTTAATTACAAGTTTATATAAAAATAGGCGTTAATTACCAACTTTGGTGATTAAGAAAGCCGGGACAATATGTTAGACGTAGTTTCGTGGTTAAAAGGAGATAAAATAAACAATGGTGTTTTGATTATCTTAAACCAAAAAATAACTAATTCCGAACTATTTGACAAGGCATGGAATGCGTGTGATCTGCATGTAGTATGTGATGGCGCAGCTAATAGGTTAAAAGAGTACAACAATGTATTAAAACCCGATTTAGTAGTTGGCGATTTCGACTCAATTGATAACTCCAGCATTGAATTTTATAAATCTATGGGCGTGCCGTTTATAAAAGACGAGGATAAGTACTCTACTGATTTCATGAAATCCATGTCTAACACACATTCACATTTCGACAAATCAAAAACTGAACCTACAAATAGAATTTTTCTTGCTTTTGGTGCTGTTGGCGGCAGAGTCGACCATACGTGGCATTCTTATTTATGCTTGAGTTTAGCAAATAAACGGGGAGATAATTTAGTGTTGCTTAGCGATGAGAATTTGACATTTTTGTTAAGTGCTGGTGAACATACTTTGAATACTCCGCGAAGTTTGCTCGGTGTTAGCTGTGGGTATGTGCCTGTATGTGGAGACTCTTTGGTGGATACCCAGGGGTTTGAATGGGATGTTAAGGATTTCAAGATCTCGTTTGAGACTATGCTCAGTACTTCTAACCATTTAGTGGCTGATACCGTTCATATTAACACTAGCAAACCTATTATGATTACATTTGAAATACGTAGATAGTTTTATGTATACTTATACTTACATGTGTGTGTATACCGTATTTAGATTGTGGTGTGTGGTGTGGTGTGGTGGTGGTTCTTGGATTTCACGTGACTGTTGGGAATTCGTGTTTAGTAACCCTTGCCCTTACACAACATGAGCTTGAGAAATAAGAACAACAACAACTGTTACATTACATTACATTAATACAAGTTTAGGTTATCAAAGCTCGCCACATGAAAATCTACTATATTGGCGTTCTCAAAACTGGTGGTTCCGGCGATGCCGTTGAGCTTTGTAAAGCCAAGGATGTATCCCAGTTCTCGTTTTTCGAACGCAGTTCCGTCGATCAATTCATGACATTTTTCAGCACCACGATTGCTGGCAGAACAAACAAGGGCCAGCGGCAAAGTATTGAGGAGGGTAATTATATTGGCCATGTATACGTAAGACAAGAGGGACTTGCTGGTGTCGTGATCAGCGATAAGGAGTACCCAGTACGCGTGAGTTTCAGCATTCTAAATAAAGTGCTTGACGAGTACCTTGCACAGCATCCTAAACAGGATTGGGAGTCGGCTACAAATGCTAATAAGAGTTCTTTGAATGTGAATTTCGCACCTTTAGAAGAGTATTTAAGAAAGTACCAGGATCCCCACCAAGCAGATGCTTTATTAAGAGTTCAGCAAGAATTAGACGAGACTAAAATCGTGTTGCATAAAACCATCGATTCGGTATTACAAAGAGGCGAGAAATTGGATACTTTGGTTGATAAGAGCGAGGCTTTGAGTGCGAGCAGTAAACTGTTTTATAGTCAGGCTAAAAAGTCTAATTCGTGCTGCGTTCTGGCCTAATTATAATGTGATGTATATTTTTTTTAATGTGTAAGTAGGTAAATTTTTCTATGTTCCTGTTTATATCTGGTTTATTGGGGCTTTGTGGTAGCAAATAAGTGGTTATGGCGACTCAGTGTATACTGAGTTAAGTTGGCCCTTACCCTGTTTATTAAATAAGCGAGCCGAAATTCAATCACATAATCATGGGTTCTATTTGTGAATACCTCCCTACTTAGTATAGCACGTGATACATCTCCCTATATGTTGTTGGAGGATTGTGTAGATTACATAAGAGATTATATAAGAGACAGGTGGAACATAGTAGAACTTCTCCTTTCACTATCGAACTGGTTCATTCATTAAAAATGATTTGGTAATATCGCCTTCAGCCTTGGTTTTTTCTTCTATTCTCTTATGCACAATTAGTAACTGGGTAAGGGGTATGCAAGATAATAGCGTAGCTGAAATTCCTTTTTAATCAAGTGTATAAACTCCGCTTCTGCACATACTAGAGATCCAGATTTTTCAATAACCTCCAACAATGACATTTGAAGTTAATAGTTATGCTGTCCTCGACTCTAAGTCCCCCCTTGTTCCTTATAAATTAGAACGCCGTGACCTTAAAGACGATGATGTTGTTATTGCCATTAAGTATACCGGTATCTGCCACTCTGATATCCATATCGCCCACAGCGATTGGTTCCCTAGCACCTACCCTCTGATCCCCGGTCACGAGATCGTCGGTGTTGTTGAGAAAGTTGGTAGCAAGGTTTCCAAACACAAAGTAGGCGATGTTGTTGCTGTTGGCTGTATGGTCGATTCTTGCCGTGATTGTGATTCTTGTAAAATTGATGAGGAAGTTTTCTGCACTAAAGGCAGCACTCAGACTTACAACAGCCCCGAGCGCAGATTCCCTGGCCATTCTACTGCCGGTGGATATTCCGAGAAAATTGTTGTTCCTGAGCATTTCGCATTACATACTCCTGCTGAGCTCCAAACTCCTGAACTTCTTTCTGGTGTTGCTCCTATTTTATGTGCCGGTATCACCCTCTACTCTCCTCTCCGTGAGTACAACGCTCAACCTGGCCAAAAGGTCGGTATTGTTGGTCTCGGTGGTTTAGGTCACATGGGCGTCAAGCTGGCTAAAGCTATGGGTTGTGATGTTAGTGTTATCTCCAGATCTCATAAGAAGGACAGCGAGGCTAAAGCTTTAGGTGCTTCTCATGTCATTGCTTCTGCAAACGAAGAAGAAATGAAGGCCGCTGCTGGTACTTACGATCTTATTATCGACACTATTCCCTTCGACCATGACGTCAATGCTTATGTCAACTTACTCAAGAACCACAAAACACTAGTTTTGGTTGGTCATTTGGGTAATTTGGAGAATAGCCCTGTAAGCACTGTGCCTCTTGTATTTGGTAATCGCCGTATTGCCGGTTCCTGTATTGGTGGTATCAAGGAGACTCAGGAACTTCTTGATTTCTGTGCTAAGCACAAGATCATTGCTGACCACGATGTTATTACTATGGATAAAGTAAACGAAGCCTGGGACAACATGTTGAAGGGTGATCATGCTAACCGTTACATCATTGATATTGAGCAGTTCAGAAACTCTAACAAGTAAACGATATGTTAGATTTATATGTTCTATGTAAAATTATACAGTTGTAAAACGAATAGTGCTTTTTTTGTTCGGTGGATGTGACCAAGTGATGTGGAGTAGTCACATAGTGTGGTCACATGATACGGTTTATAAACGATGTATGTCACGGCGTGTATCCACAGTACCACATCACTTCATCCTTACGGATAAAATAATAAATGCATTTCTATATAATTACATGTAATATCTACTTTGAAATCCTCTGCTCAACAGAAGTTTCAACCCATCTACACTCAGATTCAAATGCTGTCTAACATCAACACCAGCAGCTGCCCATGCTCTACGCAGTAACCGTTGACTTGAATGCGGGCTTTGCTGGATCATTTGATTGACCTTGAGTTCTCTAACATAATCTTGAGCGGCCATAAACCGGAGGTACGGATTTATCTCCGTTTCTAATTGGTTGATTTTCACGTTACTAACGTCGTTTTTAGTGTCTTCATAGAACTCAGGAAGCACTAATTGGTTAGGAATGTAGATCGTGTCGTCTGTATTTGTCAAAATTGTTCTTAATTGGGTGTCCATTAGTGATAATGTATCGGTATCCATACCCACATCTATGGTCATATCTGTGTCCACGCTACAATCGTGTGAACTCCCTATCGAATTGGTACCTATAAATGTGTTTCTACTAATAACACGAACATCATTCTCCATTTCATGTTGTTTGGGAGTCCACAATTGCCCGCTTATATCGTCAACACCCATTTGACACCAGAACTGTAAATGCACCAGCACCCGTCGTAAATCACAATTACAAGATTTAACAACCTTTAGCAAAGAATCATAATCAAGTAGATGTCCCTCATGTAAACTGATTTCAAACGCAGCCTTAGTCACTAGTTCTGGAGTTCCTAAACTAAAGTTCAATAAACAGTAAACAAAATCCACACACTCCAAAAAATTAAGTGACTCACAAGTAAGACAAACCGGTCGTTTGCTTGTCTTTACAAATTTCGATAAGAACATAAAAAATGACGAGGCCTCCTTTTCAAATACAAGGTCGACTTCGTCAATAAGAACCAGCACATTTTTTGCAGTATGAACGCTGTGGTTATGCGCGATGCCTTCAAGCAATGCAGTTAAATTCCGGCTGTTTCGAAGAGTGCTTGTATTGACTTCGAAAACGAACGTGTCCAAAGCGGCACAGGCAGAGTAAACGGCTGATGTCTTGCCTGATCCAGGTGGTCCACGTAGGATCATAACTGTGGAGTCGATTCCGTTAAAGGTGCCGGTACCAGCGCCGTTACCGGAACCACTCAACTTATCCCCAATCCACTGCTTCAATTGATTAGTTTGCAGTTGATTTAAATGCGATGTGTAACTCGGTGTATACTTTTTAGTCCACATCTGCGATTCGAAAAGTCCTAAATCATAGTTATTTTTTCCAACAGCTGACTCAATTCCTCTTGACTTCAAAATTCCGGAAATTTCATTAAACGTCATTAACTCCCGCGTGCCGAATTGCGGTGGTTCTATTTTTAAGTTTTGGTTGATTGTTTTGACATCGGTCAGGTGCTGGGTGGTTTTCCGCCGGTACTTGAACTTCCGTGTATCCCGACTCAAATTCGATTTTAAATTATTGTGGTCATTTGAGGAAATGTGAACAGTATTAAACGGCGCTTCATTGCATTTCATTCGCTGGATTTTATACGCGCGTCGTTTCTGCTGATATTTCAGTTTTACCATAAACCGTTCTTTAGGTTTGAAAATAGAGTTCCACCCAACATTAGCACTACTGTTTGTTTCAGAGTTTGGGACATTGGTTTGAACGCTGTTCCCTGGCGGCTGCTTGATCCAACGCGAGAGCAGAGTTTTCTGGCTCATACTAAAACCTTGTGGGTTAATAATCAAGTGCCCAAATGACGTCTGACCTGCTCATTTTAGAAAATGCTGAATCTGAGGTCGTTAAATGCAATGCGTACTACACAGAAATGAAACTAGTTGTAGAGCACTGCACGGCAATATGGGCGAGGTTGTTATTTCTTAATGATTTTGTGTTAACGAGTTTGTCGAGTGTACGACAAATGCATGTGAAATTGGGGTTCGTAGAATCTAGTATTAAGGCTAGAATCAGCTCGAAAATCAAGGAGGGAGAAAAATTGGTGATGCAATTGAGTGGGGGGGCGGGGGGAGACCTGTCTAATGTTCAGTTGATGCTTAAGCAATTACGAGATGCAGAAACTGGGTGGACTCCCAATGTTACCAATGGCATTCAAATGGGGTTAGTTAGTAATGACATAAACGGTGACATAAACGGTGACACAAACGGTGGTCCATTTACAAGCGGTGGTGGTTCATTATTAACTAATAATAGTAACATTCCAACGTTACCCTCTACAATCAAACAAGAAGCAATTAAAAGAGTGGTTAAAATCTGTAAAAAATCACGAACTCAAGCATTTGAAGCAGCAGATATCCTTTTGAAAATCGTTGATGGCGATGTTTCTAATGCCAATGAACTCACTAGTATTTGTTCCTCATTAAAGAAACGGCACCGCGAGGTAGTGAACCTTGCTGACTACTTAGGGAACTGTTTAGCACAGTTTATTGAATTTGTTCCTAAACTGAGTAATGAATTGAAAACTACTCAATTGGAAATGGAGGTTGTTAAAAAATTGTGGACTAAAATTTCTCAACTAATTAAGGGTGTTGATTCAGAGTACACTTCTATACAGATGTTGATTAAGGAACGTGAACGACACGCTTTAGGGGTAAGGGTTTGGGAATCAGAATTAGAAAGACGGAAACAGAGTGATTTGAAATTGTTTAAACTAATTGAGCATATGAACAGGGCATTAAAACAGCATTATTCAACAGAGGTTGAAGAGAGAAAAAGGTTTTGTAGAATGTTTGAAACGGAGTACGGGAATGAAATCGAGGGAATTGATAAATTGCCTTATAAGTATACAGTTGAGTACAATCCGGAATTTGACATGGAGTAGACTTACCCGTATTGTTCCATGTGGTGTGGTTCCACACTGATGCCATAAGCGTCTTCACGTATGGTGTGGTGGACGCAGGGTACTGAAAAAAGAATTACATAATTCAAATTTTCAACACACAAACACACCATGAGTTTTGAGAAACTAGGTGTTTCTAAATGGCTTTGTGAGTCGCTAGCAGCAATGGCGATTCATAAACCCTCAGAAATTCAAACATCCTGTATCCCGCATATCCTTGCAGGCAAAGACTGTATTGGTGGTGCCAAAACAGGTTCAGGTAAAACAATTGCGTTTGCCGCTCCCATGCTCACTCAATGGTCTAAAGACCCCTTTGGAATTTGCGGACTTATATTAACACCAACTAGAGAACTTGCTATTCAGATTGCCGAACAGCTTAAAGCTTTAGGCGCTAATATGGGCGTTAAAGTAAGCATTGTTGTTGGCGGAGTAAGCATGATTCAGCAGAGTTTAGAACTCGAAAAACGTCCCCATTTTGTAGTTGCGACTCCAGGCAGATTAGCAGATCATATTAAGAACAGCGGCGAGGACACGATCTGTGGGTTACGTAGGGTGAAGTATTTAGTACTTGATGAAGCAGATAGGTTACTGAGCAGCACAATTGCGCCTGATCTTGCTCAATGCATTGAAGTTTTACCTCCAGCTTCTAAAAGACAAACACTTTTGTTCACTGCCACAATTACTGATGCTGTACGATCGCTTAAATCCAAGTCACCTGACGTCTACATTCACGAACCACCACAAAATGCAGTTGCTGTTCCCAGCACTTTAAAACAGTATTTTTTACTAACCCCTTCAATTGTCAAACAAGCTTATTTATTCAGCATTTTGAACCACCCGGACAATGTCGAGAAAACAGCTATTGTATTTGTTAACCGAACACAAGTAGCTGAACATATTAGACGCACACTTAAACTTCTGGATGTTAAAATCACAAGTTTACATTCTCAAATGCCCCAACAAGAAAGGTTGAATGCTTTAGGTAGATTTAGAGCACGTGCAGCTACAGTGTTAGTAGCTACTGATGTTGCAAGCAGAGGTTTAGATATCCCAGAGGTTGAGTTAGTCATCAACTTCGACCTACCGATGGACGCTGACGATTACATCCACCGTGTAGGACGTACAGCACGTGCAGGAAGAGTTGGTGAGTCAGTGTCTTTAGTAACTGAACGTGATGTTGCCCGTATTGAGAACATTGAAAGCAGAATAAACGTGAAAATGGAGGAGTATGTTTTAGTCAAGGATAAGGATATAATTGAGGGCACTTTAAAGAAGGTGAGTGTTGCGAAACGACAGGCTATTTTAGAAATGGACAGAGATCATTTCGGCGAACGCAAGAAGATTCTCCAGAAGAAGGCAAGGAGGGAGCTATAATAACTAGATAGTAATTATGAAGTAGTGACATGTGGATATGTGTACTGTGGTACCTATTTAGTAAACAGTGTACATGTGGTATGTAAAGATATGTAATCATGTGGTAAATATGTAGTAATCATGTAATCACGTGGTAAATTGTCTAGACTGTGGAACAATGTCCACTTCGTCCACATTGTTCACTTAAGTTTCTTTTTCTGACGCTCAGCATGAGCTCTTAACAATTTTTGTTTATCACGTAAACTCTGCTTTTGTTTACCTTTGACTTCACGTTTATGAACCATCATTAGGAAATTCTTCTTTCTAGCCTTCTGTTTATTAGTTGTTGAATGAGGTTTCTCATTATGGAAACGTTTATAAGATCCGAATTCACGATCTTCACGGCCTTCTCTAACATGTTGTAACCTTTCTTCTTTGTTTTGTTTGTATTTAGGAGCACCAGTAAGGTCCATAGCATTGATGATCTCTTCATTTGATTGGCCCATAGCCTTTCTAATACCGTGCTCGGCCTTTAACTCGTCTAGTTTAGCGAAGTCTGCGGGTGTAAGAATGTTATTAGCAGCGTATTGGAGGGGGTCTGTCACTGCAGTGTCTGCGTTCGTTACTGTCTTCGTGTCATTGGCAGTGTCATCATTGGCATCATCCACCTTGGCGGCGTCATTGGCGGCATCTACCTTAGGTGTATCCTCGTCAGAATCGCTAATATTGATCTCACCATCGCTATCAACTTGGATCCAGCCCTCATCGCTTTCATCACTGCTAGCATCACTGTCTACTTCCCAGTTCTTATCATCCTCAGCAGCAACATTCTCTTCAGGATGTGCTTCCTTCCACTTTTGTAACAACTCCAAACCCTCAATCTGGCCGGCCCTTTGTTCACCATACTTAACAGACTGTAATTCACCAGCACGAAGCGACATTGTTGCTGTCTTTCCTCTCTCCTTAGTAGGCAACATACTAGGATCGATTTCACGGAACAGCTGGATCAACGAACGAGCAGCCATGACTACAGGTTTGGATTTTGATCCCCTGTACTCTACTAAATCATGTAACATTGGCTCGTCAATTGCCAATGGCGCACGACTTACAATCTCACGAATAGCGTTGATACCAGCAGCAGCAACTTCAGCAGCTACACCCTCACTGACAAACTCGTCAGCAATTTTACGCACTACTGGAAAAAGAACATCAGGAGGCACTAAATCATGCGAAGCCTGAGCAGTCGCTGCCAAAAATTGAGTGACTTGTAACTGTTTAGGTGTTAAGTACCGTAAGATAAACGAGTACAAACCTAGAACAATGAGTTTATGAGTGCCTACTAACCGGCAAACCAAGTTCACACAGTCGATTTTTTGGTCTAAATTAAACCTGATAACTCCACCATTGCCTCCAGAACTAGATCTTTGTAAATGACATGCAAAAAGTCGTTCAGCGAACCCCTGAGGATCACGTAACAAGTGGATAGCACTGAAATTCAAGTGAACAGCGTCTCTTCCAGGACCATTTTGCTTGCGTTTATGCATCCTTTGAGCAATATCGAACTGTGCTTTACGTCTATTAGACTTTTTGTTCACCTTCATCCTATGTTGTAAGGCTCCTAAATCAAGATCAGAGTCACTTTGGTCATTCAATGTTTCTTCACGTTCCTTGTCTGATCCTAAAAAGAATCTAATTGCAGAACTTGCTACTTTAACATCAGGATGAACAGCAGCATTACACATGATTTCGACACTTCTACTATCATCCCAAATACCGCGTTTCCACAACTCTCTAGTGATTTTGGTGGCCCATAACCCATTAGATTCAGCTTCTTCAAGTAAATTGAAAAGCAATGCTTGCAGCATTTTATTAGCTTTTTGGTTTTTAGCACCATCGTTTACTGAACGCATCATTTGGATGACTGAGGAGTAAATCTGCGTGCGCAGCTGTTTAGACTCCGTGGATGTTAAAATTGGGAAAAGAGTTTTCATATACTTTTCGTTATCAAGAATTGATTTGTTACGAAGCATAGAAATGGAGTGGACAATTTTCTCAGCCACTAGGGGGTTAAGTCCATCATGGTGTTCCAGCAAGAGGTGACAAATTTCTGAGGGAAAATTCTTGGTTTCTTGTGGGTAGCAACTACACATTTGTGTTAAGAAGCCAATAAGCTCGCTGAATTCTTCATAACCAGTGGGTGTACGTGGGTTCTCAAGAAAGATAGCACGGTGCGATTCGTAGTGCTGTTGTTGAAGTTTGAACTCTTCTTCATACGATTTAGGGTCTCGTCGAATCAAATTCTGTAGAAGGGCGATGTTTGTGGGGAGAACACTTGCTCTGTTTCTTCCCATTTTTGTTTATAGATGTATATGAAAAAAATTATATAATCGATGAAATATATGCAAGTATCTGTACCACAACCCAGATTATGTCACCTACCCACACCACCCACCTCACGCATCTAACACACCACTTCACATACACAGCACAAAGTACATGTATCCACAGTACATACCTGTGGACTTCATTCACATGTGCGGTACAACTGGAATGGTGCAGAGATGGAATTGATATGCTGATACGTTATGTTATGCTATGCTACGTTGTTACGCTGTTATGCTGGCATGTTGGGACTACACAGCTACGCTCGGACTATACTGGTACGCTATGCTGTTAGGATAGGACTACACAGCTGCGCTGCTATTTCGGGACTACTTAGAGAACAACTCTTTAACCGCAGCGTAGTTGATCTTCTTCGAAGGGATCTTCTGTTTAAGCATATTAGCAGTATTAACACTTGCTGATTCTGCCTCTCCCATTTCAGTCTTAGCTCTTGGTCTGCGCTTTTTACGTTGTGGTTTAGTGATTCCATTCGCCAAGTCGGCCTCTTGACGCAACCGTTTACGTTCTTGTTCCAGTAGGTAATCACGGTTAATGGACATCCACACTTTAGACTTGATCTCAATCTCTTCTTCAGTAAGTAAAACGCTTTCTATCTCCATATCGTCAACATCACTCAACGATTCCGGTTCTTGTTGTTCTTCAATCTCCTTACGTCTTGTTTCACGTTCAGCGCGTTCCTTTTGAGCGTTCAATTTCTCAGCACGACGTTGACGGAACTGTTCTAAAAACCGTTGAGCTGATCCTGTTGCTGGTTTAGCAAGATTTTGAATAGGTTCTTGGTTCATTACTAGGTTATTTGAGTTTTCAAGAACGTTTTGAATTGCGAAATCGTCTATTTCTTCGTGTACATTCTCCACTTCATCGCTGATGTCCATTTGCATGTCGCCAGACACGTCTCCACTGGTGTTCCCACTGGTGTTCCCACTGGTGTTCCCATTGGTGTTCCCATTGGTGTCTACAGATGCATCCCCCCTGTACTTATTCACGAACTTCAACTTATTCTTATTCTGTGTCTCATTACGCAACATCCGTTCCTCAACACTCTCATGCGCCATTTTTTCAGCCTCAGTCGCCAATTCTTTGTCTGCAAGAATATCATTAACATCATTAGTAAAAACAACTTCAGATCCGTCTTCCTCATCTAGTTGCTTTGCAAGATTGACCATTTCAGCGTCTAAATACGGATCGTCAAAATCGGGAACTTCTTGATTATCAGCTTGATAAGCTTGCTCTACACGCTGTTGCTGTAATTCCATGCGTCTTTGCAGTTCCATTTTTTTCCTTTCAGTCTCCATTTTCTCCTTTTCACGATGTTTAGTAAAACTAGGAGGATCAGCAGCGCTTTCAATGTTTGTATTCCGGAAATCTTTAACGGTTAAATTGCCAGCGCTCGTTCTTTTGAACTCGTCTAGTCTTCGTTGCAATGTTTCCTCAGCAATTTTAGCAACTTGTACGATCTCAGCCTTAGATCTTCGGAAATTGTTCATACGTGCCGCCAGTAAAATACAAGCAGCAGCCACACCAGCCGGCCGTCTTCCTTGCTGTAACCAATCCTTGCTCATACGCTGTACAAGCAGTCTAGCGTCAGTAACAACTCGTCGGCCCATTTCATTGCCGAACCGCAGTTTAGCAGCGAACCGTTGGATGTAAACAGTAGGATCCACAATTGGCAGTTCCCTGATTTTCTGGTTCTTAATGAGTTGGAGATACGTTGCGCCAATATAAAATACGTTGACGTTGATCGCTTCAGCGAAATCCATGAGCATGTGATCAGTCTTGTTTTGTCTACACGCTAAGTACAAACAAGCACAAAGCACGTGCTGGCTTTTACGGCCTTTAACGAAATTATTGGTCAATGCGCTTCTGAAATGACGTAAACTGGCTTCGACAACGTGATCTGGAATTTGTAAACCATGGCCGATCTGTTCAAGTCGTCGTCTAGCGCGCTCGATTGTTTGGTGTCTCGACTCAGCGCTTTGCATGCCATAGAGGGAGTTTCCTAAAACACCTGTTTGGTCGTGGTTGATGTATTGACCGGTAACAACGGCTTTACCGCCGCTGGTTTCACTGAAACTTACTTCACTTACAATACGGCTTTCTTCAACAACGGCACCGCAATTGTCGCAAATGAGCTCACCGGTTTCGTGGTCGGTCATTATTTTAGTGCCGCCACATTGTTTGCATCCTTGTTTAACAGACATTAGTTAAGGAAGCGAGATTGTTAGCGGGTAAGTGCTATGCAGTGGTAATTACAAACTTTATGTGATTACAGTTGGGAGAAGTGCTGTATTAGTTAATATAGTAACGCACTCTACTCCCACTACCTGTACCTACAATACTCTTACTGTACCCCATTGTACCCCATTGTACCCCATTGTACCCCATTGTACAGTCATGAGCAAAAAAGTACAACTTCAAGACCTCAATGCTGCACAGCGTACATTTGAAGGAGCATACACA
Source organism: Starmerella lactis-condensi (assembly GCA_030568935.1). NCBI lineage: Eukaryota > Fungi > Ascomycota > Dipodascomycetes > Dipodascales > Trichomonascaceae > Starmerella > Starmerella lactis-condensi. The sequence continues at coordinate 17,143 of JAJMJH010000065.1, forward strand.
AGAACAGCATTAGCTAAATTTGCATTTGGCACACTCATTCTACGAGTTTTCGAAACAAAATTCCTGCCAATTGGTATTTTATACGAAATTTCAGCAGCATTAACACTTCTGATTTCAGTGCTTTCTCGTAATCGTGAACGAAAACTGAAAAATTATTTTAGGTTTCAAACAGCTAGGCTTGAAGTTTTGCTTATGTTTTTACTTGATTGCGGAACTTTAACTGTATTACTAGTGTTTATTGCTAAGCTGTAAACTATGCTTACTATAGATGTAGGTACGCTTACTGTAGGCGCTTACTATAGCAACTGACCTACCAATGTCCGATTGGGGAAAGTACTTCAAAAACGCAGTTGCGAATGTCGAACAGCACTTAGACAAAGTACTTCTAGACGAAAGAGACAGTAAATCACAATCGAAATCGCAATCGACGCGTGCTGTCTCTAACGAGTCTTTAAATGACGACCTTGCACTTGCTGATTCAACGAAGGAAATCGATTATAACTCTTTACCTCCTGACTTGCTGCCGGCTTTGAAATTATCACAAAAGGCAGCATTGGCGACTAAACATGATCTTTGCTTTGAGTTAGTTGATTTGTTGAAATCAGACCATATTGATCTTCTTAAGTATGTGAGATTCGTCAACGCAAGGAGTCTCGCTTTTGCAAGGAGTGGGGCAGGGGAGGCACCTGGTGATGCAACTGTGGATGCACCCGGGGACACTAAGGGAGACGTAACTGGTGACACTAAGGAAGGTACAGGAGCCTCCCATGGAGCCTCCCAATTCAAACACTTTATTGAACGAGAATCAGTGCTTAACAATCAACTACAAAAACTAAGACTAGAAACAAGTCAAGCTTTACAAAAACTAGAAAGAAACGAGTTCAAAATTTCAGAACTTAATTCTCTGAAATCACAAAATGAAGACCTTCTTGGATTAGTAGAACATTACCGTTCAATTACAGAAACACAGCCTAAATTGAATTCCGTAAGTGAACCCAGTAGTACACCAGTTAGTAAAGAGTTTGAGCATTTACAAACTGAATTCAATAACCAGAAGGCTCAATGGCTTGCACAAGAACAAACTCTACTTAAAAAAATCGCTCTTAATGAAGAAGTGTCAACGGCACGTGACCAATCAGTTGAAGTTCTTCAAAACGAGTTAAAACAAACGAGTTCAGAAAATATTAAACTGCGTAATGAATTGGTAAGAGTGAGTGATGAATTGGCATTTGAAAGAGAACGAACTGATAGTTTGAGTGAGGAATTGAGGCATAGGAAAGTAAGTGTTATAAGTGGGAACTCTGATCACGTGGATCTTAAAAGCGAGGCTACAAGTTCAAGTTTTGAAATGGATCCTGTTCCTGAACAAACGTATACAAATTCACATGCGGTGACCAGCATAGGTTCTAATGTGGATTCTAATGTGGATTCAAGTATGGTACCTAATGTGGGATCAAGTGTGGGATCAAGTATAGCGCCTGATTTGTCATTAGATATGGCACCCGATATGGGCCCCGATATGGGTCCCGATATGGGTCCACCTATTGCCTCACCCATTGACTCTGATTTAGGACTAGAAACAAACTCAATTAGGACCACAAGAGCTCCATCAGATGTAGACTCCTTCTCTGACCGCAGTTTCAATTCAGAAACTAATGTAACCGGTGGAGCGATCCAGCATCTCAGTTTAAAACTTGTGAAATTGGAAAACGAATTGGCGAATGCACGCGCACAAACTCAATTAACCAAAACACAGAACATGCAAACAGAAGCAGAACTTGCTAAATATTTAAGCGCACAAGAACAGCTTAAAACATTGGAAACGCAGTATACACAGCTTCTAAACGAGTACGAACAAATGAAACCACAATTCTGCCGTCAAAAGGAGGAAATCGAAGAGTTAAAAGCTGATTTACAGGATGTTAAAGACGTTTATAAAGAGCAGATTGACGCTTTAATTACAGAAATTGAAAAAATAAAACAAAGGTAGGTACACAGTACACAGTACACAGGACACAGTACGCAGGACACAGTACACAGTACACAGTGGTGGACTAGAGTAAACTAGAGTACACTGGGGTACACCAGGTGGTGCACCCCGTGACTAACTACGCTGAACATTACGTGATACATTACGTGATACACTGGAGACATACTAGCTAACTTGGTGACACATTTGGTGACACTTCCTGTATAATTGGTTAACGCTGAGCCTCAGCGTTCTTTGTATGCTCGTCAATGTCATCGGCTTCCCAAGGGTACGCAATCCAGTCATCGTTAGTAGTAGCAGCAGCAACATATCTGCCACTGTCCATCATATCCTTAGGAAGCTCAGCGTTCTTAGGCTTACGTTTATTATGCAAAACGAAAACAGACAATGTGGTCTTTTCGTTTTCTCTACCTAAAGATTTAGCCAAAGCGTCTAAGTCCTTTTGTAATTCAGAAACGGCGTAGTGTAAAGTTGTACGTGTATCGTCAACCTCATCTACAATCAAAATGTTCTTACCAATCAAATCGAGTTTGTGCTCGTTCAAAGCGCTGAAGTCGAGCCACTGCATTCTAATTACCTCTTTACCGATTTTCTCTTCGTAATCGTCGGTGCCCATATCCTCGTAAAGAGACAGACCGACTGCTTGGATGGGGATGTTCTTTGCGCGTCCACCCTTGGCTTTTTTAAGGAAAGTACGCAAGATACGCGCAGGGATGAAACCACCGCCGCCAATAGCAATGATGACTTGAGGGTCGAATTTAATAAGCTCTGTAGCGCTTTTTTGACACAGTTTATGGACGTCGTTATATGTAACGAAGATCTTCTCAGCCATTATTTGGGGGTATATATTTTTTGCAAAGGTGAATTTTATTAATTTAGTGATAATGTAATCAGTATTGGGATTAAAGTCACAATTAGATAACAAAACCATATCAGGTGGCCAATTAGATATCCATGTGTATCTATATGTAGATAAGTAGTTACTTGGTGTGCCCGTTAAGATTTGCATATATTTCCACATTTATCTGTGTATTTATATATTTATATTTTTATATGTATGTATATCTACAACTTTGTGTCAGCCCATTTGCACATATTTGTACATATGTGTATTCGCGTATATTGTGTTTCCATCTTACATGATTAGCTCGATTAAAATCAGCATTGACTTCACAGACAACCGCGAATTCTATACGAATGGCGATGTGATTCACGGCAAAGCAATAGTAGAAAGCAGCAAAGCGTTCAGCACCCAGAAAATCGTTATGAAAATGCGCTGTGAGGAGTTTGCTTATGTGTGGGTACCTAATGGTCAAGGTGGTTACTACGAAATTGAGAACCACAGGCACCTTAGTTTGAGCACCACAGTTTTCCCTAGCAAAACAATCAGGAACCAAAACGAAATTTCTAATCAAAAGTATACTTTGCAAGCCGGAAAGCACGAGTTTGCATTTAAGTTCAAAGTTCCCTTGGCGAATTTGTACCCGCAAACTCTGAAAATCCCAGGGTCTGATTCTGGGATTAAATGGTACATTAAATGTAATTTGCATAGAGGGAATCTCGTGAGCTCGATCAAGCGGCAGGCACGTGAGTTCACTATGATCCCGAATTCCACCACAAGATGCAATATGCAGGAACTTGTTAATTATAATTCTGAGACGAAAATACAGTGCTATAAACAAGGATACGCTGAGCTGAGTAAAACTCCATCCGGAAAACTGAAAAGTTTGCTTCCTAGGAACCAGAATTTCAGGGTGAAAACCCAAGTGAGTTTACAGCTGACGGTGCCTGATTGTGGTCTTCACCAACAGCCGTCATTACTTAATTTAAATTTAGATGTGAGTTGTCAAGACGAGGAATTACTTGTATTTAAAAGATTAGAACTGGTTTTAAAGCAAAAAATTGTGGTGAGTGTTAACAATGGCTGGAATACTAGTGTCTACAGAGCTAATTTTGTGGTGTGTGCTTTTGACATGCCGAACTTGGCAATGAAACCAGCACTTGCTGAGATCCAAAAGAATTTACAACATGCAGTAATCGAGGGTCCATTACCTGAATCGTTTAATAATTTGAATTTTGACCTTACTTATAAACTGGCTGCTGAGTTAACTATTGGATCTAGGGAGAAGCCTAGTAATATGGAGAAGGCGAGAATTAGTGTGCCGGTTTATTTGCATGGGTACTCAAGTTATAATATGGAAGCATTGAGTTTAGAAGAGGATGAATTGCCTTTTTACTCGGCTAAACCCCAGGAGGGCGAGGCTATCATCAATTAGATCCACTCTTAACTCTTAAGGTGGCTTACAAATCATAGGCACCAACCTTAGGTGATGTACCAACCTTAGGTGATGTACCAACCTTAGGTGATGCACTAGTTACTGCTGGTGTGTTGGGAGATGACTAGTTGGGCAAGTTCCTCAATTGCAGAGTTCGCTTCTCTGCCGCCTTTCCTAAGTTCTCTTATTTTCTTAAGTGCAACAAATCGGCGTCCTTCAGCGCTTTGCTCTCTAGAAATCGCTGGATCATGGAGAGTTGATGCGATTAATTTAAGGTGGGGTTGTACATTAGGTGAATTCACGAGTTCTGCAATTGAGGAGTTTGAAAGTATTTGCTCTAATTGTGGTGGAAGAGGTTTTGTTTCTGTTGATTCTGCAGTTGCCGTTTCTGCTTTTTCTGTTTCAGTTTGTGCTGTTTCAGTTTGCGCTGTTTCAGTTTGCGCTGTTTCAGTTTGTGCTGTTGCTGCGTTTGTCTCTGCTGCGTTTGTTGCTAGTTGTTGACAAGTGTGGACTTTATAACATTTTACTGAACAGTACAAACTCGCGCATTTAGGGCATTTATACTTATCTGGTTCGTTGCATACAATACAGGGCATATTATGTGGTTATGATGTAAAGTTAATGTAAATGCATATACATACGCTTGGGTTAGATTCGTTTGTGTGTGGGCCTGTTTATTTCCTGGATGTTAGGTGAAATTGTTCAAACCTGGATTAGATAATTGATCACGTGGTTTTAATGTGGTTAGATATTTCGTTTCATATAGACTTATGTAAAGTGATCACGTACGTCAACTTTACATTTCCACATCTACAATCAGAAATGTCAAATTGCTGGGTTACAACTGTTTGGGGGATTGGGAGATACAAAATTGATTGAATTGTGTTCAACTTCGGGGGGATCGGCTTGTTTGGGGGGATTTGCTTGTTTGGGGGAGGGGATCTGTGGGGATGAGTCCGGGTGGAGGTTACCACACTTCAGAAAAACTGTCATTGCTTTGGGTTTATATTTGGTGGGAGTAATAATAGAACGGTTTTATGAGTACATGTTGAATTTCAACTTCGTTGAAGGAGCGGATTCGCGAGAATCGGGGGTTGTTTAATGGATCATTTATGGGGTGTGGAGATTTGTGGGTAGGGGTTCGATATATAAGCGAGGAACAGGGTTACGGGTTAGGGTTTGTGTGGATACAAATTGTATGAGGTAATAATCGTAGGGGGTAAGAACAATAGGAAGTACGGGGAGTGGGACTCATTGGGAGTAGGAATTAAAGGGGATGGGTTTAATAGGGGGTAGGATTCTTTTGATTTTGGGACATTAAATAAACAATTGTGTTATTGAGCGTGGTGTATGCAGATTATTAGGTTTTTTCATCGTATAGAGGTGGATATACCAGGGGGGTTACAAGCCGTAAAGGTGATCAATATCGGATCGGAGCAGGTTAGGGTAGGTATCAATTGGGGTTAGAGCGGTTTTATCGGGGGGTAAATAATTTCGCTTGGCGTTACATGAAATGAACTGTGTTTGATGTTAGAAGTCTCTTTTCATGGGATCATACATCTAATGGTTTGGAATTTTATGCGTTTGTGAAATTTCGCATTTCTTCGATCACGTCGTGCTGAATTACGGAAAGTGTTACAAAAAAAATTATGTTATTTATGGAAACTAGGAACTGTGAGGTCGAGACAGCTTTCACGATAACAGAATAATACGAAAGGGCGCCGGGTATATGTGTATGGGTTAGTGCAGTGCTAGGGCAAATTAGAGCCATGGGGGGGTAACTACAACCAATGGCATCATCCAATCAGATTTTTCTGATTCGAGATTCCATTGGTACGGAATCTAACACACAGGATCTTCAAGGGACCTAGCGTGATTTTCTCTGTTCCTATGAATCCCAGGTTTCCGATCCGGTCACCCTACAAGATAACCTCTTTTGATGAAAATTACCATCCAGACGGCATTTTCCCATACTGGCTTTATTCAGTAGGGTTACGGAATGTCACTGCTAGTTGATACATACTTCAAATGAAGTTTATGTTACCTTGAAACCAACAGCGTCCCGGATTGTCCCCTCAAACAGCTGATGGGAACTCAGATCTACAAGTTCGTAGAAATCAACATGGCGGTTCCATTTCCTGGAAACTCTACCTGGCTATATCAGCCAATACCATAATGGATACTCCACCCAGGAACAAACTGAAATCGAAAAGTCCAGTCTTCTTATCCAAGGAGAAACAAGTGGCCCGTGATCTCTCTATCAGGACAAATCTGTGGAAGAAAAGTACCCTCAAAAAGGCACTCTTCAACAAAGGCTTATCCATCAAGAGTGGGTTTGGGGGGGTAGCATTTACCGACGGGACTGGACACCAATAATGGACCGTCCTCTAGATGCCAGCAAATAACCGGGGGACTCCCCATGCCAGTGGTAAATTCCAATAGGAACCTCTACCAGCATCGTTTCAGACACACTCACCAGGAATCCAGCCCAGAATTACGGAATATCTAAGATGACCCCTAAGTCAGAATAAACCACCCAAGGTTCATTCAGTAGAGGCGTGAGGAGGTAGTGTTCTCAGGTTCTCGGACCATAATTCGCGTCCTACCTGTAGACATCTATGGCCTCACCGATAGAGAACAGCACCCAGATCAAGAAAACATTCGGGAAAAAGTCACTGACCAAGTAGTGTCATATTTTGTCAAAACGTCTGATCTGAGAATCTACCGATACCGTATCTCATGGAGCAGGATTATCGCAGATGGCAAACCATCCCGAAATTTCCAAACCTTAATATGGTTCCACAGTGGATTGCAAGTCCTCTGAGAAAACAAATCGGCAGATTTCTTTATAATGAGGTTTTCACAGGGAGAGGGAAAGGTACCTGCTGCTAGGGGAAGACAGTGGTCCACACCCAGTATTCAAAGCAGGTACCATAGAGCGGCACCAGCAGCTTGATCTTGCCATTTATTGGATAAGTGAAGCCAATGCTCTACATCTCGGAATCCTCGCAGAATTCGCTGCCCGACGAGATACGACATCCCACCCCAATCAACCTCCTCAGAGGGATCCCCAGTGTTGTCCTGGTATCTCTCACCGCAAGCCGGTCGGTAGTACAGCAGAATCGCTCCGATTACCCACTAGAGGACGATCTGCAAAACCTGTTTCCACCGGAATGGTACGAACTCCAACCAGGCCAACCCGGTCTCCATAGTAAGTACCTAGCTACACCAGCTGTGTGATCCTGTCGTTCCCTCTGGGACTCTAACAGAATGTGGTGCTGGACTAGATACGACTAAACACCTGGACGTAATCTCCTCTGAGGTGTCCCTGCTGTAGTCCTGGTATCTCTTACCGCAAACCGATCGAACAGCATAACTGCTTCAATTGTCCACCGATGGACACTTTGCAAAACCTGTTTCCGCCAGGACGGTACCAACTTTTGCGCATAGCGCACCGAATAAGTTGATACCTGAAGTTACACCTGTGGTACAGATAGAAGAACAATGCCAGGAAGTTGTCTTCTAACATGTCCCGTAGTGTAACTCATCACTAGTTTGTTAGGACACCGAATATGGCTCAAATTCCTTCCAGAACTAGTAGTCAATAATGTCTCTCCAGATCAGCGGTAGTCCCCAACGAAATATTCATCGTATTTCATTTCGAGCGCCTCATCAAGAGAAATCCACTATATCGATCATGATGCTGAGCCCGGACTTCTGCCGAAGAGTTGTCAATGTCTCAGGATGATCTTAGGGGCCATAGTGGAGTACAGATCTTCCGAAGAAAACCTGAAGCTAAGCTAACGGTGTCTGCGTTTAGAAAAAAGTTCATATTGAACCATATCCGAAAACTGAGTTACAAAAATAATGGTCAGCCTGAGGCATCGCTAGTCAGGGAGGAATTTCAAAGATCTGGTGCGGAAACTTCGAATAGACTTCGGTTGCACGGAGTCCTACTAGAAAGGGAGATAAACCGATCCCGAATTCTAAATTGTGGTGAACTTCGAGTGGATCCTCTTTTTTTAACTTTTTTTTTTGTTCTTTCTTTGTTTAGTAGGTGAGGAATCTGGTTAATCCGATTCGCTCGAGATTTTATAGGTGTAAAGACAAAAGAGGTATAAGGAAGCCTGTGTTCTCTGTCTAACAGCTTCTGAAGAATACACTGTTAGGAGGACTTCATCATTACGCATTACC
>JAJMJH010000066.1:0-24310 GCA_030568935.1 Starmerella lactis-condensi
GTGACGTGGGTACTAATATTCCACGTGACTCTCTCTTGGTTTTACCCTATCCCTACTTTTTACGTGATTATATAATCATTTCTAGGGCTAGGTTTGTTGTGGTCAGTAGGAAGTAAGCAAAATGAAAGGTCACGTAGTATCCACGGGGAGGTGCTCTCCCCAGGGCAAGGGAACAATGCTGATTATGTAATTAGTTATTTGTGCTTAGTAAATCATTTCTAAGGTGTGTACTTTAACTATGCCTATAATCCTTTGGCAGGGGTGGTACAAGATTAATATACTTTACATGGTATGATGGTATACTGAGCTATACTACTCTGACATTCAAAAATATGTACTTCCTCATTCGTTTAGGTGAATTATGCGATGAAAGTTATAATTGATATATGCTAATATGTGTTTATGCTAATTAATATTTTCAGTTAACTCGAACATGTTCTTTCTAATACGATTGGCCAACCCGAAGATCGATTTATAGATAACTGAATTCTTGCTTTCTTGTCCGAATAAATAACACCATGACTCTTTAACTGTTCTCAAAGGATGATTAGGGCAAATCATGATCCAAAGAACTAAACAGATACGTTCTTCTTGGTGAAGGTGAGGAGGGTCAATGTATCTAATAGGTGTGGGCCACCATTCAGGACTGTTTCCGTAGGTATACGGGTGTGTTCTTCTTCTTTCAGGGTACAAGAATTGAATGCATTTGCTTGGGAATGATTTGAAAGACTGGACACTTCCCTGTTCGTAAAATTCAAAGTATAAGTTCAAAATGTCGTCCCAAACTTCAGGAGTAGGTTCCCATTTAAGAGGACAAAACAACCTTTGGAGTGCAGTCTTGACATAGTCAAATTGAGGTCCAATTAAAGTAGAAATTCCTTCTCTCTTTATGCGTTTCTTTGGGGTCATTGATATTGTATTGAGTTCCATTTTATACTTGGCTAACATACTCGGTTGGGTTCGTTCTTGGAAACATGGGAACTGATCAAAAGATTGTAAAGGTTCTTGGGATCTCTTACGAGATTTAAGTGACCAATCTTCAGCAACATGCGGTTGACGAGGGTTGTATGTAAGCGGTACACTATTAGTGTTGTTTTCATCACCAATGCGATCAGAATCAGTAGAGTAGTGGCTGAAATCACTGTGGATCTCTTGGTCAGTAATATAATCATAATCAGTCTCCTTCTGAGGAGCTGTTGATGCGGTTGGCAAACCAGAGTATCTCTTATGAACTTCAATGATGTGATGAGCTTCATTAGCCTTTCTGATATGTTCGATTTCAGAAGCAGCATCTGAAAGCAATCCTTCCTCATCATAAGGTGATGATGGAATATCGCCATGTCGCAATGTATTTTGTAATGTTTTGTTAGTGTTTAAAACATTCGCATGGGGTGATCCAGGATTGTTATTATGAAATGTTGGAGCGTTAGGTTTAGAAGATACCACAACACTGTTAGGGGTGGATGGAAGGATCGTGCATGATTTGATCTCGGTTTTGACCTCTTCAAGGTCTCCAATTTCGATTATTTGGCCGTTCTTTTTGTAAAAAAGTTTGAAGGAGCCAACAGTGGATTTGATCAATGATTCGATGTTTAATGCAAGTTCACACATTTGATTGTTAGTAGGGGCTAGAGGAGGAGGGGTATGTGTAAATTATAATAGTTTTTTTAAAAAAAGAAAGCTTCGTTTTACTCGTCAAATGAGCAAGATTGTGATGGAGTTTATGAGTGAGATTTCAGTGTGTTTATATAGAAATTCATGCATGCACGATCCGTAGTACCCTTATACCGCAATCCAGAGATTATGCATAATTGAAGTAAACAGAACTTAGAACCTTCACTAACGCGTTTTTTCTACTATTCATTATACGAATATACCGTAAGAAGTAATTGGTGGTTTTAAATTACCGATTTTGTGCATGGAACCATTTTATTCTGAAACATGCGTGAGACATTATTTCCTATTTCGGAATTTCCCCCTATACCTACTGCCTGAAATGTAATCAAGTTTAAGTGTTCCTAATAAGGTAACCCGCTATATGTTCGCGTATGTTATTCATCCACCCAGCTGATCCCTAAAGAGTAACCCGCTATATCTCTACCATTAGTAATGATTACGAACTGTTCCTAATCAGGTAAGTAACCACTATGGATATAGCGGGAAAAAGAAAATGTGGAAACTGCGCCACGTTTTGAAGATTAGGGTAAAATGAGATCTCATTAGAAGAAAATGAAAAATGAAAATGAAATTAGAATAAGTATTAATAGTAGATGTATACGTTAAATTGTTATAATGAACAAAATTGAGAAAGACGTTCACCCATCGTCATATCCCAATAAGTAGTAGCTTCTAGGTTATAGCTGACTGATCTTACACACCACATACCAAGTCAACACCAAGTATACCATATAACACACAAATAGCATACATACTAAACTATAATACAATAAATAAAAAATGAAGTACAAAAAAAAAGTTCGAGTTCAATGAGTTGCACGATCAATCATTCGAAATGTACTAATTAAAAACGTCAATACCCATATAAACAACACCATAAACACAAAAGCAGTCATTGCCTTTTGTAATGAGCAAACACGACCAGCGTATACACCCTGACAAAAATAAGACCTTGAAATCATCGTATCAAAAGCCAAAGACAAATTAGAAGAGTTCAAACTCAGCATTAATAAATCCAAGAACACAAACTGGATTTTATTCTGTGGTGGACGCAATCCTAACGGTCTCCCAAACGTCTCATCGTATAATGAGAACATCAGGTAAACAACAGAAATAGAATTGACTACAATAGAAAAGATAGTAGTAGATGCTGGTCCTGGAGGTTTAATGTTCGTGCTCAGGTACTGTCTATGCCGAGCTTTATTAGTCTGCACTAAAATAGAACAAGACAGCCCTAATGATATAATAGAGAACATGCTAGCGGATCCTCTAAAGAAAATTGGGAAAAATGGATTCGTGCTTAAATTTTTTATGATTTGTCTTTTCAAATGCTCGCTTGTTGTTTGGTTGAATATTTCTTTATGCTCGTTTTCAACTGTGTTTTCCCAGGGGCCATGTAGATCGTATTCGTCTAAAATGGATTTGTTTACACCGTTTATTAAATTGAGTTCGGCTTCTGGATTGATATTACTATTACTATTCCGTTTTCCGGATTGGGAGAGGTATAAAGGTACGGGTTGTTCAACAATTGACGATCCTTGGGAGGAGTTATTGACTGATTCAAAATAGGGGGGTAATCTAGGTACATCTAAGACTATAGGTCGATCATCTGTTACTGCCCATAGGGGCACAGGATTCTGTCTTAAGGGATAAACCATTCAAATATTGGAGTGTATGTGTGCTTCTCTTTTTAATTTCGTAGTCGTTTTTTTAAATGGAAGAATGGAGAGTGAAAAGAAGTTGTCTGTTTGTCCTTTTTGTTTCAATTGGTCTACTTGTATTCTGTATTAGTTCTTCTTCTAATGCTTGTTGTGATTGTTCCCTCTTTTTTTTTGTTGAGCAAGATCCCCGGACGTTAACTAAATGCTTATTAACTATTTGAGAATCTGCTAATAATAATAAACAAAAGCTTAACAAAAAAAAAACCAAACTTAGAAACCAACAAAAGGCAAGAAAGTAGCTGTTTAAGTGTATAATGAATAATGCAGACAAAGAGGTAGACGTGCAATTATCCGAAATAGAATCAGATTTATTAAAAGTAAAGAGCAATTTAGAACAGTTCTTAGAATGCCCTAATATCGACGAACTAGCTCAACAACAGGAAGGTATTCGCCAGAAATATCCATATATTTTAAGTGCATATGCATTGAGTTCAACTTTATTTGCTTATATGTGTAGTGAAAACAAAGATGTTACACGTTTAATGCCTATTCTGTCACGGGTTAAATCAAAAATGGAAGAAATCGATAAACAAATTTCGCAACCACAACCGACCGATAAATCCGATAAGCAAGCCAAAAGGGAGTTTAGAAAGCAGGAATTTAAGAGGAAGCGGGCTATACAGCAGGAGTCTAAGAAAGCGGAAGCTGAGGCAGAAGCTAAAGCGGATCCTAAGAAGGCGGAATCTTTAAAGAAAGATCCTGAGATAGATCCTAATATAGATCCTAAGAAAGGTTCTAAAAAGGACCCTAAAAAGGACCCTAAAAAGGACCCTAAAAAGGACCCTAAAAAAGAACAACTCAAGAAATCTAAAAAACAGAACCAATCAAAAGCATCAGAAGCTAAGAAATCCCCTCAACCACCACAACCTAAAAACCCTAAGAAATCCCCATCTAAGAATACTTAACGAAAGATTCTCGTATTTGTAAACCTAACCTTATTCCTAACCCTTCTTCCGTTTTAATAAAAGCCCTGATACATCCAGTTATAAAATATTAACTAAGTTAGCATTGCACTACTGCTTGTGTTAATAAATATTTATTAAACAAATACACCTCACACCTAGGAACTGCTAAGTTATGTAGACTATGTTGTTGGCAAAAAATTAGTTCATGATTGGGAAAGTGGGGAATTCGATTGGGGGAATTGTTTAATTAATATTACATAACCACAATGTATGAATAATTGATAATAGAAAGATATGAGCCCTAACCGCAACCCGAATTTACTCATTGGCTGGGCCGTTGCTGAATCAAGTTAGTTCACATGATCCGAGTGGAATTCCTGACTAACTTGATTAAAAATATGTAATATTTAAAACCTTAATCATAAACTCTTCCTCAGGCCCCATATGAACATAAAGATCGTAGAATCTCAATCCAATAAAACAGAGGCATCAGAAACCTCTCAGTGGGTGGACCAGTTCGTTTCCTTCTACCATAAACATTTCAGAATTGAAAATGACGTCATTAACCCAATAACCACATTTTACCAGCTTATTTGCACGCAGTATAAACATATTTACCACCCTGAGGTGTTCATTTTCTCGAATTTCATTGGCATTTCAATTTTCACCAAAAAATTCACCTGTGTCTTTAACCAAACAGACGAAATTGTGTTGAATTCCGTTGCTATGAACGGCGGTGAATTGTTCATTTTGTCCGCTCCTAACGGCGGCACACACATTTTCACTATAGGAGTAATGATTCTGTTTAAGAGAGAACAATATAGAGAGTTATTTGACCAAGCGCTTTACGATTTGCTGCCGGCTTCCGAGTACAAAAGCCGCCCGCTGAAAATTGTGAAGTCTAAAATTAGCCTAATTGCGCTATTTTTAACCGAACTGAAACAGCACGGGTTCAATCCCAAAAACATCGGCACTGATTCCGACTGGGATTTACAAAAACAAAAAGCCATTAAACAGGTTTTCCCAGATGCAGACATCAGATGCCAGCTTTCAGCCATTGAAAACAGCGTTGTGTGGCTGATGGGCTCTAAAAACCAGAAATTGCGGAACACAGCCCGCGATATTGTTCGTAAGCACACAATTATGGAACACCCTGAGATGTGCACTAGTGAAATGCGCAATTTCTGTTTAGCAAACGATCTTTTTCGTCCTTGGGTTGTGTTAGCTAACACGTGGTATAACCCCAGCGTATCGCGCAAATGGATAGGCCAATTACACAAACTAAACTACAATTCATGGCCTAATTTAAACAACAACCTCAGCGTCCTTGTAGAACAAATTAAACACTCTTTGAACACTCCTTCTGCATTTTTATTTCTTTTTGCTGAATTCTGGCATAAAGACGAGATTATGCATTTCCAAAAGATCACCACACCTAATTGTGCTACTGAGTATTTGCACAACAAACAGTTTGCCGAGTTTGCCAGCGTTGCTTATACTAATCAAACATTTGCTGAGAGAGCAGCTGTTAATGCTAATCCGATTGAGTTTACATGCCAGTGTGCAGATTACATTATGAGCGGGCTTAGAGTCTGTCAACATATTCTTAGTTTCTTTAGTGTGGAAACGTTTCAGAACCCTGATTTTTATCTTCATTTGCATTCTTTTAAATCGGCACCGTTTTGGAGACATCCTGCTTTGTGTTTAGACTGTGATTTGTTTAGTGAAGAGGACATTGTTTACTCGGAGGATGAGCTTGTTAAGGCGTTTTTAATGCCTTTTAATCGGAGAGTCGATTACCGTCCTTATAAACTGGAGTTAGAACTTAATTCTGAGGATGATCGTCTAGCTTTAGCTGGTAAGAAGCGCAGGTTCGAAGATCTACAGTTAGATGATGATGATGACCATGCTGACCACGCTCACCATGCCACTGATCATGCTGATGATCTGGCCAATGAGGGAGAAGATCTTTGGTTGAAATCAGATATTAAGAACATTAAATTCCAGCACCCATTCTGCTGTGACAAACCCATGTGTTTTAAACTACACACATCACTTCCAAACCAAACTGCACATATGATGTTTTTAGAAAACTACCGCATTTCTTTAGAAGTTGCAAAAGGGATCATTGAAGAAATCGAAAGTACTTCACGCAACTCCAATATTGTTAGAGAAATCACTGATAAATTGAATTTAGTCGCTTTGTCTGCATTAAAGGACGACTGTGTAGGGCACGTCTTGTCTAAATTAATGCAGTGTCAGCAGGTGTATACAGTGAAGTACTCGATTTCTCGTAAAGTTGTTGAAGTTATACCCGTTAACAAACTCAATGAAATACTGAAATTGGCATTAGAAAGATAGAGACTTTTTAGAGACTGTTATTTTGCTAGCTAGTCGCTAGCTGTGTATAGTTGCTTGTGGGATATCGACATCTCTCTTTTTCACCCTAACCCATCATAGAATCGGGATACCCGTACCCTAGTATTATTACATTACATTTACATTTACGTTTATTGTTTACTACTACTAGTACTACATAGTGTACGTACACACACGCACACACGCTCACACATTACATTACATATAATGAGACAAAGACCCCATTTCCAAAACAAGGACTATAATTTGAGACTACCTAATTTTATAACCCCCACAAAACGCGGCGCACCACCGCATTTAACTCCTGATCAGCCCGTCCAGCCTGAAATATGTTGTGTTTACCTAGAAGATATTTGGGACCAAAAAGGCCCCGTTACTTCACTTTACGACATTAGTAAACTGCCTATTAACAGCCCTGTAGTTATTGGGAGCGTTCGTCACCACCAGCCTAAACTTATTAAGAACAAACCGAACACAGACTCTCAAATAGCTATTGATACTTTCCAAGGATCACAATTAACTACAATTGACGAAGTTAATGAATTCAACAGTAAATTTAATTTCCCGGTGGTATTCGCGCCATACGATCTTCCTTCACAAAGTTGCGGACCTAAAATCGGCAATAACCGGTTAGTGAAAATGACCACCCGATCTAAAAATTGGCTTACTCAAATTCGAAACCACACAACTAATAATAATTCAAATGAGCAAATGCAACAACAAGTGTTTGCTGAGATTCCACATGAACTGAATAATCCTGCTTACTTGAACTCAATTGAAAGTGAATGTGACGGGTACATCCTCCCGCCATTAGCTAATTTCGAGAATTTAAACAGTAAGAAAATCAGAGTGCTTAATATTGATCCTGGAATCGAACAATTGACTGAATATTTAGACAACTACGATTTGATTCCATTAGACGTTTCTAAATATAGCGACAAAGGAGTCTTAATCATGTCGAATTTAGAGACTATTGATTTAAATGATGACAAATACAAAGTGGATAAAACGGTTATTAAAGTCCAAAACCATACTTATGCTTATATCCACCATTTACTAAAAGCCGAGGAAATGACTGCACAGGTTCTTCTTCAAATGCATAATTTGAAAACTGTTCAAGAGTACTTCCAAAAGTATCAATCTTAGTACCCACCTGTATGAGTAATCAACTCCTACTGTATCAGTATCCGGTATCACCGATACTCTAGAATACACATATACACCTAAATAGCAAGCGAAACAGTTAAAAAAATATACGCAAGCAATCCAAATATATCGATATTATGTACCAATTGAGATTATACTGTGTAAACGGTGAAACACGCCTAAGACCGAAACCGTTATTAAGCAACTAGTACCGTTTAGTAATTATACAAAATCTACTGTGCTAAGCGGGAACCGTTACCGAGCAATATATGACACTAATCCTAACCCACAAATATTAATGAGGAGATGGATTGTCATAAAAGAAGAGTTCAAACGGATAGCCTAAACGATTCAAAACTAGAGCTAAGTCCTAAAACTAACCCTCTATCCAAACAATCTATAAATACAAACTCAACCGCCTCATCCGCCCCCCCCAATCTCGACGATTTCGAGTTCGAAGAAGAGAGCAAACCACCCCCAAAATCTTCAACACGCAGCCGTATTTTTTCATGGTTCCTTCCACTTGATGCAGACTCTACCAATTCGAGTTCCAACTCAAGACCATCGTCTTACCGCCGGTTAAGCAACAGTTCAGATTCTTATAAAGGTTCCAGCCTGTCGAGACAGTCAACACAAAACACGAATAACCGGTCAACAAACCAAAAAACTCACAGTGCTGTTTCCAATCAGGATTTAGATGAAGATTTGGACGATTCTATTAGCGACAGCAGCAGCAGTATAAGCAGTGATAACAGCATCAACGACCCACCGCTGCCTGACGACACCCAAATTTCCCAATTTTCTAAAGACCGCAATAAAGTTTCTTCTAGAGATGCTAGAAGATTCAGACGGCATTTTCCTGCTGAGTTTATCCACCCTGACGAACCGCTTCTAGGCGTGTTTTCTTGTGCATTGTCCAAGGAAATTTTATTCCAAGGCAAGCTTTATGTTACTTCTCAGAATGTATGTTTCTATGCTCATTTGTTCAACATTGTGCAAAGAATTGTTATTCCGTTTACGTCAATAACGAAGATCGAGCCGCGGATGACGATTACGTTTATTCCGAATGCCATTGGTGTATACACATACCATGAACGGTATACTTTCGCTTCTTTTTCAAATCGTAATCGCACAATTAGTTTCTTAAGGAATTTAAGAAACACTCCTTATAACCAGAACAGCGGGATGGTTTTCAAGTATAACCACCGTAATACGAGCGATAGTAGCTTTATGCAGGGTAAGAACGCAGCGGGTACGTCATCAGGGCTAGGTCAACACGGGTTGCCGGAACCGTTTTCCATGTCTGGTCATGCGGGGTTTAATCCTCATACCAGCAATTCTATTTATTACGGGTATAATTCCCAACCCATTAATTCAAGAGAAAAGGACGGCGTTAATTGTAGCAGTGGTGGCAACGTTAGTTTTAACGCCGGTGCCAGTGCTAATGGTGCTAATGGTGCTAATGGTGCTAATGGTGCTAATGGTGCTGCTATTACTAACGCTAACGCTGGCGGTAACACTGCTGGGACTAGCGGCTTACAAAATCTTGCTAATGCAAGTTCTAAAGATATCAAGGATCCCGCCCAACTGAAACGGCTTAAGTCATCATTAAGCGTAGCACGTGGAGTACCCCCAGATCCGCCTAAAGTCGAAATAAGCGCCGATAACAAGCCATCGAAATCACAAAGAAAACGTGCAAGCTCATCACCGAATCCCAATCCAGCTGCCGAAATGAGCAACAATAATTATTCAAACTCATCGCAAAGTCGGTCTAAAAGCAACAGCAACGCCAGCGCTAATAACCAATCAGACCCTGCCTCTCAAATGGGCCGTTCCAATTCGAGTTCTAATGCCAACAACAATACTACTGGTAGTAGTAACGGCAACGGCAACGGCAATGGGAACGGAACCGATTCCAATGGCAGAGACAGAACCACCCAAGCAAACGCCCGTCCAGCAAGATCGAATTCCTCACCTGTAGACATGCCGAAACTCCGAGAAAACGAGAAACAAGTCGCCCTTGAGGATCTCGACATCCAAATCGACAGAGTCGTCGATTACATGTTCGGAAACGACACTAAATGGCTCTATGACTTTTTAACCACCCGCGAGAAAAACAAAGATGTTGGCGAGATCCCCCCCTTTGGCGCTCATGAACCCTCAGCCAAGAGGTATTATGAGTATACGAAACCATTGAACGGACCTGTAGGACCTAAACAAACGAAGTGTAAATGTACTGAACAGATCGACACTTGGAACCTCAACACATATGTGGAAGTAACGACGACTACACAGACGCCTGATGTTCCCTCGGGCAACTCATTCATGACATTCACTAGAGTAATTGTTCTTAACAAAGGTCCTAAGTCAACAGTCAGAATGGGCACTTGGTTAGAGTGGACAGGCAAGTCGTGGCTTAAAGGTCCTATTGAGAAAGGTGCCATTGACGGACAAACGTCGTACTGTAAATCATTGATTACTGCAATCAAAGACAGTTCTGCTTCTACTACTGAAGATGTAGTTGAAGCCACTGAGTCTAATGAGGACCTGCGTGAGCTTGAAAAGGCCCAGCAACCTCAACGCCATCGTCATGTACGCAAATCAGCTGCTGCTCAAAAGGCCGCTAAGTCTTTACAGGAATGGCAGTATTTGTGTGTTGGGTTATCAATTGCTGTTCTTGTTTTACTGGTTTTATTATTAGGACTTGTTGTCAAGTTCAGATCTCGTAGTCATGCAGAGGTTAACGAACACCGTGAACTATCAAGAATCGAACAGGAACTCAATTTATGGAAATGGATCGATGACAGGAACCATAACGACGTTTACGCTAAACAAGCGGCTTCTAATTTAGATGTCGCTGAAGCAATTGCTCAATCAGAATTGAAACTCGCTAATTTAAAGGCCGCTTTGGGAAATTAATTAATTCATGCATTATATAATCATATCCACCATTATCATATTACATCTGACAGTACACCCAAACAAGTAAATTAACTTGTTAAGTTAAGGTCCATAGTTTGTTATGAAGTGTTTTGAACAGTGCAATTGGTACTATATGACTTTTGATCTTCACATATGCAATTACATAACATTGTAATGAGATAAGCAGTACCAGGTATGCATGTGTGAGCTCTGATTTTATAATCATTAAAAGGACACGAGCAGATGGGTACTGAAGTTCCGTCCTTCTTAGTAGGAAGCGGTGCAATCCCCGAACTGCAAAGAGTACCTAGAAATCCTGGAACCTCTACAAACGGTCCGTACCCACCTATTTACAGACAGGACAATAGGTCAGACAACCAGCGGCCTAAATCGAACCCTTCCACGTCTTCTCAACCGAATCCGGCTCATAGCGTCGATGTAAAGTGGAATCCGTTGGATCCTAAAGAATGGACTAAAGAAAGAGTTCTTTGGTGGCTGGATGCTAATGATTTGAAGGGTCAATGGCCGGAGAAAATCATGGAAAACGAGTGTTACCACTCGAAATTCTTATCGTTAACCTCTTTTAGGAACGTTAAAAAACTCGGGATTACTGAGTCACCGGCGAGGTTTATTGTGTTGTTAAGAAGCATTGTGCCTCCTTCAAAGGTTCCTACGGATATTTCTTCCCGTGTTTCACCGAGCATAAGCAATGACGGCAACAACACCAACAAAAATGGTGGTAGTGGTGTTAATGGTGATGTCCGTAATAGAACTGGAAGTGGGAGTTTAGGAAGTCCTGGTAACTCGCCGGTAAGCAGTGGTTCACAATCTTCAACGCCGAAATCTTCACATAGCAATCTACAGCCTAAACATAAATCTAAACTAGCAGGAATCAGACGCACATCGCTAGAAAAATTCTTGTTTTTAGACCATAAATTACGGCCTACGAGATCAACAACTCCGGGTCCTTCGTTATTAGTAACCACAAACAACACAGATTATATGTTGATTGATATTTCAGACGCTCAATCAGCTACTGATGTACGGAGACAGGTTTATTTAATTGTGTTTGGATCTCCAGTGCCGCATTCTTCATTATTGGAGAACGATATCCAGTTTGGTCTTACTGATTACTACTGTACTCCTGGCTCGCCATTGAGTGATGAGCAGTTATGGACTGTTTTGAATGCGGCTGCTGGTGATATTGTGAAGTTCTTTATAAAAAGTAAGGCTCCTGCAAACCGTATTTCGTTCCCGGAGATTCCTGGTGCTAAAGTGAGATCCGCATCATCAAACCAACAAAGCCAACAAAGCCAACAAAGACTGAACAACCAAGCTCAATTAACGAACAACACGCATAGCCACAGTTTCACACAAACTCCAAACGAGTCTATGGCTTGGGGGTCTACTCCTGAAGAAGTTGGTCCTTCTGTTGGGTACCCAAGAACTCCTTCTCATTTCAAACTTGATTCGGACTATTTCGCTATTAAACCGCATAGAAAGAGTTCAGGCACTGAACCAGTTACTAACAGTACAAATAGTGGTAACGATTTGATTGTGGCTCATAGAGCAGCTCCTAAACCTCCATTAGCAAGATCTTTAAGCGCGAAGTACCGTCCGGAACTCAGTCCTGTTTTGCCTTCACCTGAACAGGAACATACCAATAGGGATTCTAACAATACCAACGATTCTGCCACAGATTGGGCAGAAGCAGCTGATGATTGGGCAGATGCTCCTCAGTTGAGTGATAGTGAAGGTGAAGAAGACAGTGGCGGAATGTGGGCAAAGAAACCAGTTAAAATTGTTCCTACTAATGAAGAAGACATTGAACGTGAAGAGTCTAAAGATCAGATCGTTGTTGATTCTATAGACAGCAGTAACAAACAGCATAAAGTCACAGACAGCAACTCGTCCATTGAAAGTCCTAGTGCGGAACATCCTTCTATTGACTGGGCATCACGTCCTCCTACTGAGATCTTGTATGAGAATTTAGAAATGTTCTTCCCAAATACTGATCTTGATAAACCGGTGGTTATTCCTGAAAAGCAGCAGGGTCCACCGAAACCAGAAGATAAAAAACAGGGTGATAGTCATGGGTCTACAACCAATGCCAACAATACTAACCCTCAGGGTCAAAATAGTAACATGAACAGAAACTCAGCATCATCTGCTAATTCTTCTACTAGTTTAACTGGCTCTACAGGCAACGGAAAGTTCTCTCAATTGAACTTCCAGAAACGAGATAACAACCAACAGAATCATACCCCAACACCAGTCCAACCCAACGCCTCTGTTTCCCGAGCTAAATCAATTCGTGTTGTAGCTCGTGAAGCCAGCAGACGTTTAAGAAGCAGTGGTAACCAGCAACAGAATCTTCTTCGTAGAAAGTCTACTAAGATGTGGGACAGCAGAGTTGTAGAAATGAGAAAGAGTACACAGAACAGCGTGATTTTGCGCGATTTGAAACAGTACGTTTGGGTCAAAGGTGAACTAATTGGCCGTGGATCATTTGGTAAAGTTTATCTTGGATTGAATGTCACTACTGGTGATATGATGGCTGTCAAGCAGGTAAAACCACCGGCTAGAAGTCAAACGAAACCAGGCGAGGATCCTATGAAGGCATTATACTCTGAAGTAGAGACAATGAAAGATCTTGATCATGTCAACATTGTTCAATACTTGGGTTTTGAAAGGTTAGACGACGTGTGTAACTTGTTCCTTGAGTACATTCCTGGTGGAAGTGTTAAGACTTTGCTGACTACTTACGGCAGATTCCCAGATACCACAATCAGATTCCTTAATAACCAAGTATTAGAGGGTCTTTCTTATTTGCATTCCCAGGGTATTCTGCACCGTGATTTAAAGGCGGACAATTTACTGCTTGACATTGAAGGCACCGTCAAGATCTCTGACTTTGGTATCAGTAAGCGAAGTAGGGACATCTACGCCAATGACGCTGAGATGAGTATGCAGGGCACGATTTTCTGGATGGCACCTGAGGTGATCCATAACGTCATTAAGAACCAAAAACAGGGCTACAGTGCCAAAGTTGATGTTTGGTCTTTAGGTTGCGTAATTTTGGAAATGTTCGTTGGCCGTAGACCGTGGTCTACTGAAGAAGCCATTGGTGCTATGTATAAATTAGGATCCAGCAGACAGGCGCCGCCAATTCCTGAAGATTCTAAGGAGTACGTCAGCCATGAGGGTAAACAGTTCCTAGACCAGTGTTTCATCATTGATGCTAAACAAAGACCTACTGCTCATGAATTGTTAAGTCAACCTTTCTGTAAACTGGACTCTGATTTTAATTTCCAAACCACTGGGTTAGGTCAGTTCTTGCAGAAGAGTATTAAGAGAACAACGAAAAATTTAAGAAGTGACAGCTTCAAGAAATAGTCCTATTTTTATTGCATATATGAATATTTAGTTATGAATAACAAGACAGTTTAAAGGGTAGCAATTGGGGGGTATATTCTTAGTAGTGGTAATCCATTCATGTCACGTGGTTGATTATTCATTGCATTTTATGCATACTTTTGATGACAGTTTACATGCCAAATTATCAAATGCCAAAATGCCAGGTAGTGCGAGATCTTGGCCTTAACTATACGTAAACGAATTCAACTCAGTTCACGTATATCTTAAGCTCAACACGTATATAGACATTGCAAATGTGATATTTTAAAATTCAATATGTAAATTTGAAATCGAATTTCATTAGATATGACTTATTTCGTTTTTATTAAATAAAATGACAATTGTTTAAGGAAGTTTTCTTTAATTTGTTTTGTTTTTTTTTTTAAAAAAAAATTGAGAAACCACGTTTAAACAACAACACCAGCAGAAGAAGCGACACGGGGCCACAAGTCGGCGCACTCCTTAGCAACAGGGCCAGTAATGGCAGAACCCTTCATTTCACCCTTGGGGTTACAAATGACACCGGCGTTATCCTCGAAGTAGAGGTAAATACCGTCCTTCCGGCGCCACGGTCTAGATTGACGAACAACAATAGCAGGCATGACCTTCTTACGAAGCTCAGGCTTACCCTTCTTGACAGTAGCCATGACCATATCACCGACAGCAGCAGCAGGCAAACGGTTAAGACGAGCACCGGCACCCTTGACGGCAATAATGTAAAGGTTACGGGCACCAGTGTTGTCGGCACACTGCATGACGGCACCGACAGGCAAACCGAGAGAAATTCTGAACTTAGAACCAACGGACTTAGTGGCACTCATTTAAGGATTCTGTTCTATTAAACGAAAGGTTTAACTAGCTATTCTAAGCACCCCTGATTTTCGATGACAAATTTTCACTCCCAATTTCATTATTTCCTTTTGTCAAACACGAAAAATATATTGCAAAAAAGGGCGTGTAGAGATTTTATTGATTACAAATAGGCCCTAGACCCTACCCACCCTGTACAACTATCAATAGATCGATAAAGAGACGATCACATGCAACTATATAAATATAAACAAACAGTACACAATGAACCACCTCCTCTATTTCTACTTTTGGTACCTTAAGTTTTGATTCTAGGTAGTTAAAGTTAAATAATAATACAAATATATTAAGTTCAAACAGCATAATAATCTGTCTCACGAACAGGCATGGAATCGCCAACAACGAATCCGTAAGATAAGAAAGACATGATAAGACCAAACAAACTGCCCGAAATAACATCCAGCCAGTGGTGTTTATGATCAACAATTCGTGAATAAGCAATTGCACCTGCTAAAAACAAAGGGGTATATCCGAAGAATCGTAAATAGCTAGGTCTGTCAGGGCTCCTTAACCGCAAAGTGATCATCATCCACATGCTGAAGAAGCCTAAACCAGTGAAAGACAAAGCACTATGTCCAGAAGGTGTGCTACGAGCACCCTCCCAAACAATATCCCAATCAGGATTAGTACATACGTCAGTGATTTTAACGTAAACGTCAGTAGGAGTACCGTCTCTAGGCATACAACGTGCTAGGAAATCCGGTCTTAAATTGCCAATCAAGAATTTCAAAACGTCTACAACCAGCATAGTTGCTGCGACGTTAAATAGAAATCCTAAAACGGAAATGAATGAATGTCTACGGAAGTTGCGATTAGCAATTCCAGAGAACAAAATGAGCACGATTGGCAGAACAACCGATAAAATGATGAGGAGAAGAGGTGAGATCCGTTCGTAGTATACAAATGGGTAACTAATATGCGGGTTGCTGAGTTTGAATTCACGAGCCAATGGCTTGATAAACAACTCAAAGGGTGTTAACAGCGCAAACAGAAGAAGTGTTAATAAAATAACATTGATATAGCGATGTGAAATGAATGTACGCCGTAATGACGATATCAATTGTCTGATTTTGTCGTTTAGTTTAGACATTTTTTTTATTGGAGGGGGGTAAAGTATGAGGTATTTTGTCCAACAAACGTAAAGTATGTATGTTGATATCACGTTTTTTTGTGTTTATAATCTGTTCGCTAATGCTAATGCTAAGCGATTTTGATTTCACTCGTAAGCTAAACTAAGCTAATAACTAAACAGCAGGGCGAACAAACGGTGGGGTGCTCATCAGAAATAGGCACTAATCCCAATTAAATAAGTAGGGTAAGGGCATTGAAAACAAAATGTGGAATGCGATTGCGAGGCGAGGCGTCTTTGCGTGTTTGTGTAGTGTCTGAAACAAACAGGGTTATGTAAACATTATACTGGAATTATCCCAACAAAATCACCACCGAAAATCACTGTAGCGTCAAGGATTCAGGCACATCCCTCTACCAAAAAAAAAAATTAATTAATTTAATTAAATTTAATACCACCTTATTGTTCTTCATTCAATCAATCATTCAGTATCTGTTAATTATTTAGTTTGATGTCTCTAAGAATATTCCTAACAACAGATAACCACGTTGGGTTTAATGAAACAGATCCCGTAAGAGGAGCCGATGCATCCAACAGTTTTGAAGAGGCCATAGCATTAGCAGTAGAAACCAATTCCGATTTTGTGCTACAAGGTGGCGATTTGTTTCATATGAACAAACCCACAAATCGCAGTATGTACAGAGTTCTTAAAACATTGCGTAAATACTGTTTAGGCAATAGTGCTATTGAATTTGACGTTGTAAATCACGGTCAACTTGCATTACCTGACGCACCCGAGTTCAATCATGTGAACTTCCACGATCCTAATTACAACATCAGCCTGCCTGTGTTCACGATCAGTGGAAACCACGACGATGCTGGCGGATCCGCCACCTCTGTTAACTCATTGCTTTCACCTCTAGACGTGCTGGCCATGTCAGGGCTAGTGAACCATTTTGGCAGGGTACATGACAGCGATGATATTACTATCACCCCCCTACTTATTGAAAAACAAGAAATCAAGTGCGCTATCTACGGGTTAGCGAGCGTTAGAGACGAGAGATTATACCGAACTTTTAGATCTAAAAAAGTCAAATTCCTTAGACCAAAACAAGATCCAGATTCGTGGTTTAGTATTCTGGTTGTCCACCAGAACCACTCACAACACGGCCCTACAAACTTCCTACCTGAGGAGTTCCTTCCTAATTTTTTAAATTTAGTGATTTGGGGACACGAACACGAATGTTTAATTGACCCTGTTTATAATCCTAGTAAAGGATTCAGTGTTATCCAGCCAGGCAGTACAGTAATTACATCACTGTCTGAAAGCGAAACCCATCCTAAACACGTTGGAGTGCTAACAATTGGTGTTAATAAATCCTTTGAATTGGAGAAAATCCCGTTGAAATCAGCCAGGCCTTTTGCATTCCACACTTTGAGTTTAGAATCGTGTGGTATTAAACCTGGCCCTGAGTCACGTGCTAAAATCAGCGAATTTCTAATCGACGAAGTAGAGAAGCTCATTAAAACAGCATGTGATCAGTATAAAAATGTACACAACACAAATGAATGTCCATTGCCGTTAGTTAGACTGCGTGTAGACTATTCGGGTGGTTATGAAATCGAGAATTCAGTTAGATTTAGTAAAAGATTTGTTGGTCGAACTGCTAATACTACTGATATTCTGCACTGTGTACAGAAACGAGAACGTAATACGCGGTTAGCACCAAAAACCGCTAACGCCGCAACCAGTGGTACCAATGGCTCAGATAGCGCCCCCGAAATGCATTTCAAAAATGTTACTGAACTTGTTAAAGAAATTCTTGCTTCTGAACGTATGGATATTCTCGAAGAACAAGCAATGAGGGAGGCATTAGTAAGGTTTGTGGATAAAGATGAAAAGACAGCATTGAAAACAAAGGTTGATAAATTAGTTGGTGATCATATCAACCAAGTGATTAATTCAGTTAGTGAAGTTGTCCTTGATGACCATCCTGAGGTAATAGCTGATCAACATGAGGAACCTGAAGAACCTGAGGTAATGGATTACGAAACTGGAAACGAAACTGGAAATGATACTAAACCACAGCCAATAGAACTCGATCTTACTGCTCCATTAACTGAAATGCATCAATCACAAGATGCAAGCCTTTTTGTTCCAAATGAAGTTCAATTGTTTTCTTCTGATTCAGAATAGTATATAACACTTTATCAGGTATAGCTACAAATAATGTTTTTTTCTTGTGTGTTGGTTGGTGCCCCAATGAATGGGTGGCATGTACGTCATGCATTAAACCCTAACCATTGCTTATTCCCCTTGGGACTATTATCGAATCAACATAACCTCACCTGACTAGGAAACCCCACCACACCACACAAACACCACATAAACACACCCATACAAAGCCACATACCTGTACCACCCCATTCCAATGGAGTACCAGGAAATCCAAGCAAACGAGGTAGAAGCTCTTAAAGCTATCTACGCCTCAGATTTCCACGAGCTGCCATCTAAACCAGTATGGAATCAACCCCCCAGTCCTAAATTCCAAATCACGTTAAAACCAAGCAGCGAATTCGAAAGCAGCAAATTAGAAATTCAAATCCAGATCTCTATGACCGCCACATACCCCAAATCTCTTCCCAAAATCGAGATTGTCAAAACAGACTCATTAAGCGGCCGTCAAATCGAAGTTCTAAAAACTTGTATTGATCTAACAACTAAAGAGTTAAAAGGCAACGAAATGATTTATGAAGTTGCCACAAACATCCAGAACCAAATTGATGAGTGGGCGCGAAGTGTGCATGAAGCAGCACCAAATTTAGAACAAGACAGATTGCAAAGATTGAAACTAGAAGAAAACAAACAAAAAGAAATCCAGGACGAGATCCAAAGAGAAAGAGAATTACATGCTCAACAAGAAGAAAAGAAATTCGACTCTTTGATTTTAGAAGAGTTACAAAAGTCTAATGAAACTAACGAAAGCAGTAAAAACGACCAACAACTAAGGTTTTTAGTTGTTCCTGAAAACACACCGAATGTCACGACATACCGTCGGGCAATTAGAGTGTCTAAGGGGCCCAATGGCGCGCCAATTGCGTTTAAACAGGTTATGTCAGGTTTGAAAGTCTACCAACCGTTTTTTGGCAGTAGTTACTTATCAAAGGCATTGATTCCAACCCAGCGCACAATCAATCCGAACTCTGGTTCCAATTCTGGCGGTAATCCTGGCGGTGACTCTGACTGTGACACTGATTCCATTTACGACATGGCATTAATGCTCACAAAAGTGCGATTAAGCAGCGAGTTCTGGCGTAGTTCGGAAGGTGCGAGAATTCTTAACGAATTAAACACCGAAATGGAAATGGTCCGCCAGTTCAGACATATTGGTATTACTCCTCTATACGAATTCACAATTGAACGATTTAAAAGCTCTTTAAACGAATGGGAAATCACGTATTTGGTTCCGTATACAAACGTCACTTTATTAAGTGATATTTTAGACACGACTTCTACTGTGAATTTAAAAACTATCCAGTCTTGGATTCTCCAAATTTTGGAAAGTTTAGAAAGTTTACACAAAACAGGCCTTAGACACAAATGTATTTGTCCTGAAAATGTTATGATTCACGTGAATCCGGAAACAGGTGAGACTTCAGTTATGTTAAGCCATCCAATGTACATTTATAAACTGTACTGCATGAACGAATGCCATCCATTTGACCAGAATTTAAATAAGGAAAGCAGAGTTTTGCTGGCTGCTAAAAACGGATTGTTGATTCCGCCAGAGGGCAGAGTTAACTCGAACCATACGCCGTCTAGTAAATGGGATTTATGGCAGGTTGGTATGCTTATGATGCAGATGCTTGTGGGTAAACGTGAATTTGTTAAAATACTGGATGAGCCAGAGAGTTATTTGCGGTCCAAGGCTCATATTTGGCCTCTTAGCTTGACCAATTTCCTGAGCTCTTTGTTGCATAATGATCCTGTGAAGAGACCGACTGCTTTAGAGTTGTTAACTAACCAGTTTTTTAGAACTGAGTTTGAGTTAAGAGGTGAGGAAGTTGATGAGGGACTTGTTGAGGGTCAATGGGTTGCTTCAACCAGTAATTTAACGCAGTATGATCAGGACCAGACGGGGGAGCAGACCAGAGAAAAGGATCAAAACTTGTTGTCTGTTATGTCTGATCAGAATCAGAACCAGAGTGGTGTTGGCGGTTCTGGCGGTGGAGGCTCCGGTAGTGCCGCGCCAAACGTCTACGGAAGAAGAAGATTAAGCAGTACTGAAGAGTCTAATCTTTCAAGGTATAAACAAGATTTCGATGAAGGAATCATGCTAGGCCGTGGCGGGTTCGGTGAAGTTGTTAAAGCCAGAAACAAACTAGACGGCAGAGTCTACGCAGTCAAGAAAATCAGAGCGACAACTTATACTTTATCGCATATTCTCCAGGAAGTTGTTTTACTATCAAGACTTAACCACCAGTACGTTGTTAGATACTATACTGTTTGGTTAGAGGACGATTTCGATCAGGATCCCATAGACTTGCCTGAATCCGCTGCTGATTCGGGTTCAGGCTCTGAATCTGAGAGTTCAATTGATGATACTTTAAGTTCGCTTTCTCATAGTTTGTCCAGACTTACGGGGAAGAGTTTGACTGAACAGGATATACTTGATTCAATGCCGTCTACATTTTCTGATCATCATTCGTTGTCTGCTTTAGACTTGCCATCTGTTTCTCAAGATTTCATGTCTGATTCTGGGTTTATCCAGTTTGGGTTCAGTGATCCTGAGGAGGAAGAACAGCTACAACAAGATGGTAATACTAGTGGAACCAGCGGAACCAGTGAAACTAAAAACACAATAAAACAACATCGAAATGAGGAAACCAATGAGGTAACGCCTAACGTATCTGCTAGTATTTCTCCTGTGAAACTAGCAAAACTACCTCGTAAAACTCTGTATATTCAAATGGAGTACTGTCAGAATCATACATTAGGCGATTTAATCAAGCAAGGTCTTTATAAACGGCCTAATGAGTATTGGAGACTATTAAGACAGATTCTAGTTGCTTTGTCGTATATTCACGGCGAGGGTGTTATTCATAGAGACTTGAAACCTAAGAATATTTTCATTGATCAGGCGAATAATATTAAAATCGGTGATTTCGGATTGGCTAGACGGATGGTACAACCCGTACAGTCTCGACAAATAAGTGCAGAACCGTACCAAACCAATAGTGGCGGTAGTAGTAGTGGTGGGAGTGGTAGTAGTGCACAAACATCATCAGGAACCATTGGTTCATCATTCACTACTAGCTCCTCAACAATCAACGGATCATCATCAGTCAACGGATCATCGTCAACAACACCCTCACATGTTGCTTATTCTGATATGGTAGACGAAGATTTAACGACTGATGTCGGTACATCATTATACGCAGCAGTTGAAATCACCTCTGGAGTCAACCAAAAACGAGGCTACAATGAAAAAGTCGACATTTTCTCCCTTGGTATCATATTTTTCGAAATGGTTTGGGGAATGCAAACAGAAATGGAACGAATTCAAACAATCAGAAGAGCAAGATCACCTCATATTGAACTTCCTAGACAACTCACAGCAGCTAAAGAAATGGTTAATCAAGTCGAACTTATTAAACTAATGCTCAATCACGATCCTAAATCCCGTCCTTCGGCTATGGGATTGTTGAAATCAGGTAAAATCCCCGTAGAAGATCGTGAGATGACAGTCCAAGAAGCACTTCAGAACGTCAGAGATCCTAGAGTTGTTCAACAACTAGCTAATGCTCTGTTTTCCCAGCCGCTGATTTCTGCACAACAAGTTCTTTACGACCGAACAAACGTTTCTAGTATTGTTAATAGACGTTCTGGTCACCTTGATGACATGACTACATACCTTGGAAGACTGACTTCAGAGTACGTCGCTGAGAAACTCAAAAGTGTTTTTCGTAGTCATGGCGCTGTAGACAACACTGATTTCAGATCGAAAATCTTCCCCCGTTCTCCACTTTATAAAATGCCAACTGTGTTTGAAATCCTAGACTCTCAAGGCACAGTATTACAACTACCACATGATCTTACATTCCCCCACGCTAGAAGACTTGCTGAAGTCATTCCTGAGTATTCTAAATCGTGTGCATTTGGTAGAGTTTTCAGAGCGTTGCTTGAGAACCCAGGACATCACCCTGCAACTCATTTCGAAGTGGATTTTGATATTGTCAGTACTGACCAAAACCAAAACCCAACTCAAAACGAGAACAACATGAGATTTGCAGAGGCGGAAACAATGGCGGTAATGCATGACAGTGCTTATGAAGCGCTACCAGATTCTGAAAACCAGGATTTGGTGTTGGTTATTGGACATCACGATATCCTCTCGGCTACTTTAAGTCACTGTGGTCTTTCTCCACCGCAGCATTATACTGCCCTAAGTATGCTAGGGGCTACTTCCTCACTTGATAGACGTGGATCAGCAGCATTAGCAAGGTCTAATATCTCATCAGCGTCTTTGGATATGCTTTCTAGGTTTGCGTTTAGAGAAACTTTGGATAAAGCACAGTTCAGAGTGTCGAAATTAATGCCGATTTCCGAAAGAATTCGGTTGGCTTTTGAACAAGTGCGTGAAGTTGTTGAGATTTTCAATGAGTTAACAGCATCAAACCGAAGTACTCCACCACCGGTGTATTTTTCTCCGCTTATGCACACAACAACTTCAGAGTTCTATGTGAATGGTGTGATCTTCCAGCTTATTGATAATAAGGACGGCAGTAGTTTGAAGAATTTCGGGACAGGGTCAGTGTTGGCTGTTGGTGGTAGGTACGATAACCTCATTAAATCGCTAAGGAATACGATGCTTGATGCGCGTACACCGCTTGCTAAGGCTGTTGGGTTTGGCATGTCTGCAGACAAAATTGCTGCAACTGTGTTAAAGAACAATTTACCACAAACAGTTGTTCCGCCTCCAAGATGCCAAGTGATTGTTTCCAGTTTAAGCGACAGCACGTTAAGAAGTCAAGGGTTCAACTTGTTAAGAGTCCTATGGGGCCATGGAATTAGTGCTGATATCATCACTGATGTTGTTTCTACTGAAGATTTAATAGACAAGGCAACTGAACAAAGAGTTCCATACCTTGTGTTGTTAAGACAAGCAACTAATAACAACAATGTTACCCAACAAAGTAACGGAAATACTACGAATACGTTTAAACCTTTAAGAGTCAAGAGAATCAGTTTACAGGGACTAAGCAGCCAAACCGATACTGATTTGTCTTATAATGAACTGATTCCGTTTTTGCAAACTGAACTACAATTAACGACTAGTGGATCTGCTTTACCATCTTCTGCTAATATAACTACTGAGTATGATCAGTATGAGTCGCCAGCTACTGAAGAAACAAATAATTTGAACTCTAAGGTGGTTTTACTTAATGATTATGGTAAAATCAAGGGCGGCAGAAAGAATAAATGGCAGCTGGAGGAACGCAGTTTAGAAGCGAAACAAAACTATATCTCGTCAATGAGCTCAGCGCCGGTTGTGTGTGTGGATTTAAGGGACGATATTATCAATGCTATTCGTACCGTTTCTCCACATGTAACTGAAGACTGGAAACGCAGAGTTGTTGGATTGTCGCCTAATCAGAAGGCGTATATTATGAACATCCAGGGCAAGATATCAAATGAAGCGTCTAAACATCCGTTTCTGCTGTTGTTTTCTTTGAAAACTGAGAACATATTTCTTTATGAGTACTAAATATTTATTTACCTATTTATTTTAATGATTTATGGAAGATGTACGCATATGTATTACCATGTGTGTTAATATGAGTTATCTTTTGTTTACATTTTGTTCACAATTGGTGTACAGTGTGGTATAGATGTAAAGGACGGTAGGCCCTAACCCTATAGGAAAATGTTTAGTAATTGCCCCACACCCACACTTACACCCTCACCCACATACATACGCCTATTTGAAAGGCGTGTTTTAGTTGCCGATTATTTGTGAGTGATTTTTTATATTACTAAATACCGAAAAGGAAGGACTGGGACTTCTCCGAATGTAATCCTGCAAGGTGTAACCCTAAGGGTTACATGCAATAGCAACCACGTGATACCAGAATTCTGGGCTAGGAATGACGTGCTTGATCAGGGATGTGCTATAAATATACCAAGCCATTATATGGCATAA